>JBBPBX010022342.1:0-10420 GCA_038048925.1 Garcialebias charrua
TGACATTCAAGTGTGTGTACTTGTTGAGGAGACAGTACAGAGTAAACACATTTGTACAGTACTGAGAAACTGAAGGTTGTTGGTGATTTCATCTCTTCTGTTGTGGAGAAAACTCTTCCACACGGTACAGAAAAGGAGGGACAACATTAACATTTCATTTCAAGGCTGTACAGATGTGGATAAGTGAGTTTCTGAATCCTCTGAATTTCCAAATGTTGTCGGAAAGATACATCTGGACTTGAACAACATCTGTAGTTAGTCTGACCTTCTGTTAGTTTTTGGTCCATCTGAAGTCTCCTCTGCTGAGTTCACGTTGGATGTGGAGTAACAGCCGTGTTTAGTTTCAGATACATGTTGTATTTACTTCTTTCAGGAGGATTAACCCTCACAAAGCAACCGGCCCAGACAACATCCCCTGGAAGGTGCTGAAAGAATGTGCCGACCAGCTCTGTGATCCTGGCAACAGTTCCCATCTGCCTGAAGACTGCCACCATCATCCCAGTCCCAAAGAGCTCTACAGTGACTGGTCTGAATGACTACCAGCCAGTGGCCCTCACCCTGATAGTCGCTCTGTCTTGCCAATCGGTACAAGTCCTTCTCGCCCTCTTTAGTGTCCAGTCTCCCATATAACTCATTGTACGCCCTCTGCTTTGCCTTAGCTACTTCCCTCTTTGCTCTATGTCCCATCTCCTTATATTCCTGTCTCCTCTCTTCAGTCCTCTCACTGTCATATTTCTTCTTGGCTAATCTCTTTCTTTGAATGGCGTCCTGCACTTCACTATTCCACCACCAGGTTTCCTTATCATCTATTCTCTGTCCAGATGACACACCAAGTACCTTCCTACCTGTCTCTCTAATTACTGTTGCTGTAGTAGCCCAGTCACTTGGAAGCTCTTTCTTACCACCCAGAGCCTTTAACAGCTCGTCTCTGAATTTCTCACAACATTCTTCCTTCTTTAGCTTCCACCATTTGGTCTTCTTCTCTGGTTTTACTCGTTTTCTCTTCTTCGCAACAACAGTCATTCTACACACAACCATCCGATGCTGTCTGGCCACGCTCTCCCCTGCTACAACCTTACAGTCTCCAATCTCCCTCAGGTTTCCTCTTCTACACAGAATGTAGTCGACCTGTGTACTCCTTCCTCCACTCTTATATGTCACTCTATGTTCCTCCCTCTTTTGGAAATAGGTATTGACTATAGCCATTTCCATTCTCTTGGCAAAATCCACCACCATCTGTCCTTCCTGGTTTCTTTCCTTGACACCAAACCTACCCATCACTTCCTCATCCCCTCTGTTTCCTTCACCAACATGTCCATTCAGGTCTGCTCCAATCACCACTCTTTCCTCCCTGGGAATACTCTCTATCACTTCATCCAAATCTTTCCAAAATGTATCTTTCTCCTCCCCATCACATCCAACCTGTGGAGCATAACCACTTACTATGTTTAGCATCAGACCTTCTACTTCTACCTTTAGACACATCACCCTATCTGACACTCTCTTCACCTCTACTACATTCTTTGCCAACTCCTCCTTCAGGACCACCCCTACTCCATTTCTCTTTCTATCCACACCATGGTAAAACAGTTTGAACCCTGCTCCAATACTGCGAGCCTTGCTGCCCTTCCACTTGGTCTCTTGGACACATAAAACATCTACCTTTCTTCTCTGCATCATGTCAGCCAGCTCTCTACCTTTGCCTGTCATTGTCCCCACATTTAGAGTTGCAACCCTCAGTCCTACATTCTTCACTTTCCTCCTCTCCCTCTGTCTCCTGACACGTTTCCCTCCTCGGGGTCTTCGACTAACAGTAGTACAATTTCCGCCGGCACCCTGTTTGTCAACAGCACCGGTGGCGGACGTTGTTAACCCGGGCCTCGACCGATCCGGTATGGTTTCACTTTGATGAACTCGCATTATGGTTTTGGCAAGTGTTTTACGTCGGATGCCATTCCTGACACAACCCTCACCATTTACCCGGGCTTGGGACCGGCACAAGAGATACACTGGCTTGTGCTCCCTAGTGGCTGGCATATATATACGTCTACGTCATATATCTACGTCAATCACGTAGATCTTCAGATGTCCCTCCCAGCCTTCAATAAGAATGTCTTCACAGCAACGAGAGGAGATAAAACGCTCGACCAAGTCTTCACAAATGTAAAGGGGGCATACACGGCGAAGACACGCCCAGCGCTCGGATCTTCAGACCACGAGTCTCTGATCCTGGCGCCAAGAGAACTCCCCCCACTCAGGCGGTCCAAGCCGGAACAAAGACAAATAACAATCTGGCCTCAAGATAGTTCCCCCTTGTTGAGAGACTGTTTTGAGAGGACAAACTGGTCTGTTTTCAGGGAAGCAGCTACTGATGGAAGTTCAGTGGACATGGATCTGTACGCTTCCTCAGTCCTGGGTTACATCAGTACATGCTCTGAGAATGTATCCATAAAAAAATATGTGAAATCCTACCCAAACCGGAAACCCTGGTTAAATAGAGAAGTTCACGCCTTGCTAGCAGCCAGAGACACTGCATTCAAGTCAGGAGATAAAGTGGAGCTGAGGAAAAGCAGGAATGAACTGAAGGATGGCATTAAGAAGGCCAAGGCCACGTATGCACAGAGGATCGAGGGACAGTTCACCTCACAAGACCCACGGAGCATGTGGAAGGGTATTAAATGCATAACAGATTACAAAGGCAAAAACAAACAATGCCCCAGGGACCCATCTCTGCCTGATGCCCTCAATAAGTTTTATGCACGTTTTGATGATCCAAACAGACCTGCTAGCACCAGACTCACCTCATCACCAGATGAAGAGCATCTCAGGGTGTCCGCAGCAGAAGTGAGAGGCAGTCTCAGAAAGATTAATCCTCATAAAGCAACCGGACCAGACAACATCCCAGGGAAAGTTCTGAAGGAATGTGCGGACCAGCTCTGTGAGGTGCTGGCTGACATCTTCACCACCTCACTTGCACTGGAGTCAGTTCCCACCTGCCTGAAGACCGCGACCATCATCCCAGTCCCAAAGAGCTCCACAGTGACTGGTCTGAATGACTATAGACCGGTGGCCCTCACCCCGATAGTCGCTAAATGTTTTGAGAAACTGGTCATGTCCCACATCAAGGCAACCGTCAACATCAATGAGGACCCTCATCAATACGCATACCGTGAGAACCGATCAACAGAGGACGCCATTTCTTCCGTGGTCCACACTGCTCTCACCCACCTGGATCAGAAAGACTCATACGTGCGTCTGCTCTTTGTGGACTTCACATCTGCCTTCAACACCATGATCCCCCAAACTCTGATAGACAAACTATCTACACTTGGACTAAGCCCCTCTATTTGTAACTGGGTACTAGACTTCTTAACAGACAGACCACAGTCCGTGAAGATCCACAACTTCTCCTCCTCCACCATAACCCTTAGCACTGGCTCTCCTCAGGGATGTGTGCTGAGCCCCCTTCTGTTCACTCTGCTCACATATGATTGTACAGCCACACTTCCAGGCTGTCATATTGTTAAGTTTGCAGATGATACAGCGGTGGTGGGATGCATTACAAACAATGATGAGTCCAGCTACAGACAGGAGGTGGAACACCTGGAGAGCTGGTGCAAAGAGAACAATCTTCACATGAATGTGAAGAAGACAAAGGAGATGATTGTGGACTTCAGAAGGAACAAACACAACCATGCCCCACTGAAAATAGGTGGGTCTGCAGTGGAAGTGGTCTCCAGCTACAAATACTTGGGTGTACACATGAATGATAACCTCAGCTGGAGCAACAACACCACCAGCCTGATCAAGAAAGGTCATCAGAGACTCTACTTCCTCAGACGGCTGAGACGAGCTGGTCTGAGCAGCCCAGTCCTCACCTCCTTCTACAGGTGTGCAGTGGAGAGCATCCTGTGCTCCAGCATCAACGTGTGGCATGGAGGCTGCACAGTTGAAGAGAGGAAAGCTCTGCAGAGAGTGGTGAAGGCTGCACAGAAGTCTGTTGGAGTCAGTCTCCCCACCATCACAGACATTTACACCTCCAGATGCAGGAAAAGAGCCACCTGCATCATGAAAGACCTCACTCACCCAGCACACTCACTCTTTGCCCCACTCCCCTCAGGACGGAGGTTGAGGAGCATCAAATGTAGAACCACTAGACTGAGGAACAGCTTCTACCCTGAGGCTGTTAGACTCATGAATAAATAAAAATAAAATAAAAAATAAACACTGCAAAATATCACATCATGCTGATGCTGATCTGTTTTCTTGTTGCTGTATTCATCTGTGACCATCTGCTCATACAAACTCATGTTCGTGCTGCTGTTTATTCCCACTATATTAGGCTTAGTGTATTACTAGTTGATGCTTTTCTTAGTTAGTTCTAGATGTTATTACTGTTTTTCTCTTTCATTGTTGTTGGATGTAACTGGGACCTCGTGTACATAATCTCGTTTTCATCTCATGTACCACATGCGGTGCAAATGACAATAAAGACTCTCTGACTCTGACTCTGACTCTCTGACTCTGATATATGTTCCAAATGCACCACTTTACAACAAGATGGACTCATGGGCCCAGATGTGATCTGAGAGATTTGTTATCAACTCAAACTGAGCTGAGGAACAGAGAGAACAACTGCTACTAGATGAAAATCTGAAAACAAACACAAGACGGTTTGTTTGCAATGAGCTGTAAGAAATCACATCTAACAAAGGCTGACTGCTCCCATGGGACCAGGTCCAACACTGGGACTTAAAACAGTATCAAGAACTTGAGAGAAAGAACCTGTGGCTGTTCTTGAACATGAGATTAGACATTTTAACAGATTTAACTCTCTTTCCTGCTGCCTGATGCTTCGATCAACAATCCTTTGAGAGTTTCAAAGACACGTAAAACTCGTTAAGCTTTCTTTCAGCTCTCAGATCATCCCGTCTGAGGGTGTGGGCTGATTCCTGGCTTTCATGGAGATTTAGTGTGTTTGTTCTTGGCTGGTGCTACAGAGTCTAAAGTGTTACACCGGTTGAACTGAAGAGCTCAGTGAACAAAAGCATTCTGAACATTTCAACTTAAATTGCATCCAGACTGAGTGCTGGGCCTTTGTGCATGTCGTATACCTTAGAAATGTAACATCTACACTTTCACTTTAAAGTGTTAAAGGAACCACAAACACTGTTTTGAAAATAGACTATAGTGGACTGGACTTATATATCGCCTTTCTATCTTATCAAAATACTCAAAGCACTTTACAACACAGTCTGTGCCTCATTTACCCATTCATCCAGCGCTCTACTAGATCTGTACAAAGCTAATTGAACAAATCATTCTAAAGAGACGAATCAGAGCTTTATCACATTCATACACTGATGAGACACACATCAGAGGCAATGAAGGGCTCAGTGTCTTGCCCAGGGACACTTGGGCATGTGATTGTTAGTGGATTCGAACCCCCAACTATTGCATTGGAGGACGACTGCTCTGACCACTGAGCCACAGCCGCCCTATCTATATGTATAAGATCTATATGATTGTGAAAGCATGACAGGAGCCATATGATAAACCAAACAGGACATGTCATGTAGCAAGCAATGCCCAAAGTCAAAATGAACAGGAACAAATGATGAGCTCCTCTTTTCTGCTGCGTTTGCACTGACGCAAGTGATCAAGAACATTTTTTTTGTTGCAGCTTTAAACAACTTCAGTATTTTCCAATGGAAAATTCCTCTTACAAACTGCCTCTGAATTGATTTCTTTATCTTTAACAATGGGAACCTGCCACAGAAAACCTTTAAGACAAGGCAATGAATATGACTCAGTCATTCTTAGAGATATGGAGCTAAACTTTGGCATTAGTGGCTGAAACTTCCAGTTTTACAACTACTGTAGTGCTAATAATAGTATGCTAAGTTTTGTTCAAAATGGCTGTCACAGATAATACTTAAATGCTACTAAACAGTCATTTTTAAAGATACTGGTCTAAGATTTGGTTTTGAAGTAGAGCACAAAATTTTCCAGCTACACTCCTTATTCAAATTTCAAAATGGCTGCTCCAGTTAAAATTGGTCTAACTCAGTTGGTTTTAAAGATACTGAGCCAACATTTGGCGTGGAAGGCACTGACAGTCATCCCCAACACATACACCAAGTGCTAACGAAAATGTTTTTGAAAATTCAAGATGGCTGTCACAGCTGCCTTGGCAAATGCCTACAACTGTGTACGTTTTAGACATACAAACATACAGATGTGTTGTAGCAGATGAAAGAGGAGATGCGCTCTGAATGTTTACAGGTCAATTCTCTTAAGAAACTGTTTTTTCTTTTTCAGAAATAGGTCCTGTCTAAATCTGAACACTAGGAAACACCTCGTAGTGTGACTTTCCTTCCCTCCACTGACTATGGTGACATTATTTCCATGAACGCGCCTACAAGCCCCCTGCAGATGTTGGACTCTGTCTATCACAGGGCACTAAGATTCAGAACTGGCTGTAACTACAATATCCACCATTGCACCCTGTCTGTATTCACTGGTTGGTCGATTAACCAGTGTGCTCACTAGTCTACGTGAAGTTAATTAACCTCACGCAGACTCTTCCACTGGTACATTTTCATCTTCAAATCACTTCTTGGTCTGCTGCTCTCATACATCTCCTCCTACATGTCTCTGTGTGAGTGCAGCTACAGCGTGCACTCTCAGGACATGATTACCTGCAGTGTTCCGTCAGTGAGGACTGAACTAGGCAAAAGGGCCATCTCCTACTCTGCTCCTGTTTCCTGGAACACTTTACAAACAGATCTGACGCTCTCGATCTTGACCCCTCTATGGGATTTTAAATAACTGCTTTGGCAAAAACCAACGCAGACGTTCCTGTTTTTAGTATTTTACATCGCTTTATAATGTAGGTGTTATTGTTTTTTGTTTTTTATATAATTTCTTCCATTGACTTTTCATTTGATATGTTTGTTTTAATGATTGTCTACTCTTGTCATCTGTGTTCTTAGTTTAAAACAGGTCTATTTTGTAAATGAGTCCTTGAGGCTCAATGAAACTAACCTGTATAAATAAAGTTCGAATTGAATTGAATTAAATCTTTGCCATAAACTGTTGGGGACCATGTCTGTCAGCAAAATATCTCTTGGGCCACTGGACCAATTTTAAGAAACTCTCAAGAAGTAACCACTGGACGTACGCCTAAAACTGATTAATTACTGTATCTGAGTCATTCTGGTTTAAGATGGCTGCCAGGGCATTCCCGGTGCAACAGGACACATTAACCCCTGCCCAGATTCAACTCGTGTATAATTTGGCTCAGGCCAGTGTATACCCGGGAGCCAAACTGTACCCTTCGGGTATAAAATAAAGTCTAGGCCCCAAAATGTCTGTGATTCTGGTTTTGTCAATTCCTTTGATCCCAGCTACCACACTCACTTCAGCAAACTTATCTTACCTCCTGTTTGATCAAATCACTGAGAGAAATCAATTCAGCCATTCTCCATAATCTCCCAGCACAAAGATATCAAGTCTCACCCTGAACGCCTCCTGGAATCCTGGCTACCTCCTCTTCTGGATCCTGCAAAGATTGAATCAAACTGTGAGAACACCAAATCCCATCAACATCAATATATCTGCAGTGAACTTCAATCTTCTGTTTACCTCAGTCTAATAACTTCTCTGTTTCTCTGTGGCAGCACGGTCGCGCAGTTAGTAAAGCTGTCGCAGCAGCGAGAAGGTTGACAGATTGAATCCCGGCCAAGGGCCCTTCTGGGTGGAGTTTGCATGTTCTCTCCGTGCTGTGTGGGTTTTCTCCAGGTACTCTGGTTTCCTCCCACAGACCAAAAACATGCAGGTTAGACTGATTGGTAAATTGTCCCTATAGGTGAGAGTGAGAGAGTGAATGGTTGTTTGTCTCTATGTGTCCCTGTGATGGACTGGAGACATGTCCAGGGTGTCCCTGTGACTGTTAGGAGCAGAGGTGGAGAAAGTACTCAAACACTGTACTTAAGTAAAAGCACAAATAAACAGACAAATATGTACTCTAGTAAAAGTAGAAGTACCATATTAAGGTTTTTACTTAAGTAAAAGTAAATAAGTACAGTACTTGCTTTTAAAAATACTTAAAATATTAAAGTAAAAGTACTTGTTAAATTTATTAACTAATGCAATGGTCTACAATACCATTAAGTGTGTGTACTCTATGTATATTTTCTGTAATAAATTAATAGTGTTGAGCCATTTTAATGAACAATACTGCAGATAATGCATGTTTTTATTGTGTTTACTCTGTGACACAGTTCACACTTGGACTTGTGATTCTGTGTGTCAGAACTTCAGGGATGACCTGCAGAGTTAAATGTCATTAAGCAAAATAAGAAAGAGGAATGATTATATCTTTGAATTTTTTATTTAAAACAAAACAAAACCAATGTGTCATTTTAACTGCAGTAAACACATTTAATTAAAAGTTGTCTGCCTGAACAAAAGGAGCATTAGACAAAACTAACAAAGGAACAGGCTCTGATCATTTCAAATCCAGCTTGTCATCAACTCTAGTTAAAATACTGTCTAGTCAATCTTGTAATGGATCAACAATGAACAATATTTTAACTTCCTGACAACATTTTCAAAACTTGGACCTGAGTGTCGAGACATTTGGAGAAATCTCTTGTCTCCTAACATCCCATGAACTGACACATTTTAATATTGCAGCAAGAATTTATTGTTCAAGTTCAGAAGAAGTTGGTTTTCAAAGTTTTTGAGTCCAGTCTGGCTCTTTAGGGAGAGAGAATCTGTCCTGCTGTACTGAACAGTCTTTCAATAATATTTCAATAGTCTTTCAATAATATTTCAATAGTCTTTCAATAATATTTCAATAATATTTCAATAGTCTTTCAATAATATTTCAATAATCTGTCAATAGTCTTTCAACAAGGCCGTGGGTGTTGTGTATCTTCTGGCTGACTCTTCGTGGTGGAATCCATTTTGAGTGTGTTAGTGGTGCTGTGGGTGCTCCCAACGTTTATACTAGAATATACATCATTGGTCCAGCTCTTCTTGAAGGCAGGTCTAATGTTACCTGTCCACTTTGCAGTGACTCAATGGACCAACTCTCTCAACATCAGTTACTTTCAAACTAATGACAAATCAAAAAGTTGCAACATGAATGTAACTTGTAACTCAACACATTATAGAAATGTAGTGGAGTAGAAAGTACATATACTTCATGTAAAATGTAGTGGAGTAAAAGTAAAAGTACCCACATTTAATTCTACTTAAGTAAAGTACAGATACATGAAAAATGTACTTAAGTACAGTAACAAAGTACTTGTACTTAGTTACATCCCACCACTGGTTAGGAGACCTGTCCAGGTGTCACCCACCTCTCACACAGTGATGGCTGGACATGGGAACCAGTGACCTTTGTGACCCAAAAAGGAAAAGTGGGTAAAAAATAATGGATGGATGTTCCATCCATCCATCCATCCATCCATCCATTTTCGTCCGCTTATCCGGGGTCGGGTCGCGAGGGTAGCAGCCTAAGTAGGGAGGCCCAGACTTCCCTCTCCCCAGCCACTTGAAGCAGCTCCTCTGGGGGAATCCCAAGGCGTTCCCAGGCCAGCCGAGAAACATAGTCCCTCCAGCGTGTCCTGGGTCTTCCTCTGGGTCTCCTCCCGGTGGGACATGCCCGGAACACCTCACCAGGGAGTACAGATACAGATACAGATTGTAGCAGGCCCAAGACTCTGGAACGAGTTACCGCTGCTCATCAAACAGGCCCCCTCCCTCTCGGTTTTCAAATCCCGGTTAAAAACTCACTACTACTCCATCGCTTTCAATGCCAGCTGATTTGTATTGGATCGTTTTATTTATGATCTGCAATGTTTTTATGTTTTTCGTGTTGTACTTCATTGTCTGTGTTGCCTGTTGCGTGTTTGTTTGTCCAGCACTTTGTGTGGACTTGTTCCTGTTTAAAGTGCTTTATAAATAAAATGGTATGGTATGGTATACATAAAAAATGGATGGATGTTCCTCTCTGCAAATCACCCTTTGTCCTACTTCCTCACCCTTTCACAATAAAACATCTTTGAATTCTTATTTGTTTGCCTGCCTTACACTTGTAAGCAGTTGAAACCCTGGTCATCTTCATCTTTCTTGGATTTATTTAGTGTAATCAGTGAATTCAGTCAACGCCAGACCAAACTTTAAGTTGCGTCACCTTGTTTCTGAAGTGAAGAATGTTCAGCTCAGCCTAAACTGGTTTCCCACAGGTCTCTCTGCTACCTGAGGATTACATCTACAGTTAGTGGCATCACATTTCTCCGTGCACTGGAGCATCAAACAATGCAAACCAGACAGTGGAAAGTTTACAAAAACCTTGGTTCACCCTCGTCGCGGAAAATTTTTTACCTGGCCGCAAGAGAGGACAAGT
>JBBPBX010022342.1:15151-25891 GCA_038048925.1 Garcialebias charrua
TGTTTCCTCTCTGAAAATCCATAGCACCATGTGGACTTAGTATCTTTAAAACCCTTCAGCGGATCTCCAAAAATAACCTCCCTTCTGCATTCTCAGCATGAAACTGTAAGTGAGATGGAGAGACAATGAAACACACACACACACACACAGAGAGAGAGAGAGAGAGAGAGAGAGAGAAGTAGGAAGCAGAAATGAGGAGAGATGTAGGACAGAGGGAGTGACAGAAGCACCCGTGTGTGTGTGCGCACACTTTTTTTATGGGTTGTTGTTTGTTGTTTATGGTTTGTTGTTTGTGGGTTGAGCCATTGTTCATCTGAGAAGACAGATGGTTTGAGAAGGGGGTGAAAGAAGTTATTTATGAAAAACGAGAGAAACCATCTTAAACAGAGGACTAGGTCTCAGACTTCAGCTTTCAAAAACCTATAATGCAGCTTTAGGCCTGATGACCGGTCATGTTCACACCAATCAGGAAATTAATTCATGTCACAGAGGCTCCTCTGTGACTCAGAATAAATGCCCCCACATACTCGGGCATACTTTATTCCGCAGAGGTTTGCGCATACTCGAGGTGGACTCAATGCAGACTCTACGCGGATTCGAAGTGGACGTCCGTTGGCCATGTCCGCACAAATATATATTTTTACCACCCTGTACGCATACTCAGTGTCACACAACATAATGCCCAGCAAGAATTGGTGTTCACAGTGAACTTTTATGTATACAACACTAACCGCAGCGCGAATGTGAAGCACGACTGCCGCTCTCTGTGCATCGCTAGGTGTACGGTGGCTGCCCTGGTGGTAAAGCGCCCAACTAGCTCATCGAACTTGCTAGAATCCATTCGTAAATATTCAAAATGTTTCTCGCTGTCCATCGTCTGAAGCCCATTAATATCGAAAAATAACCTGGAGACAGTAATTCACGCATTTATTACATCTAGGCTTGATTACTGCAATTCACTTCTGCTTGGCGTCAGTCAGGCCACCATTGCACGATTACAACTGGTTCAGAATGCAGCAGCCCAATTTTTAACTAGTACCATATTTTTTGGATTATAGAGCTTGGGAACTGACGTCACGACGAAATGCGCCGTCGCCATGTTTTCGGGCACCTTTGACCAAAACAAACATGGCGTAAAACACCACACGAAGAACAAACATGGACCGCGAGAAACAGAAGATAAAGATTCGTTACCGCGACAAACTGAACAAAGAAGTGAAGCAGCGCTATCTTGTTAAAATTGATTCCATTGGGCTAGATCCATATGAGCACAGGCAGTGGACCGGTGATTTCAACGAGCTACCGCAGCTTACATTTCCCGACATAGTAAGCTACCTTGTGTGCGGTCTGAGTGCCTACACATGTGAGCAGTTCAGGAATTATAAATCTCTGGAAAGTCATCTTCAGTTCACAAATGGATGGGTGCAGGACCTGCAGATTTTTCAAGTCAACTGCCAAAAAACTGTTGTTCTCACGAAGGTAGGTAAACACACAGGGATGTTGACATTTCTTCAGCAGCTGCTGCCATTTTCTTATCAAACTGCTGTGACGAGTTTTTAATTTTTGTCGATGCGTTTTGAGACAATTTTTAGAAAAACGGATCAAAGTAAATCACCCGAGTTTTTCACCCGAGATGATCTAGCTGGCTGGCTAGCTAGCTAGCTAGCCAGCCAGCTTGCTGTTTGTAAACAATCCTGTGTTACATATGAGCAGTTGATAAGTGTAATATTATTTATTTAACCCTTACCTGTGTGGAAATGCTTCGAACACACAAACATGTGTCTGGAAATACTCCTGAAAGTGATGTTTGTTCGTCTAACAGCAGACATCCATGCCATACGACGTCTCTTTGTTAGCTCAGCAACCTGTGTTCCTCTGTGTTGTTTCCATGCCGGAAAGCTGAATAAACGGACTCCATTTGCAATACGGCTCCCCCTGCGATCGTGAGAACGATTGTGACAGTTCACAACACAACAAGTAGTCACCATTTCAGCGTATTTCACGTAGGATCACACACTACAACTAACGCAAAACCCGGTCACGTCCGACTCCGTGCCAGAAACTCCATAGATGCTTTGCGCGATACCGGTCCACTGACGTCACGATTCCAAGCTCTATAGGTCGCACCTTTTTATGGTTTTATTCAAGGCCTGCGACCTATACACCAGTGCAACCTATTTATGGATTTTTTCCCCCATGTTTTTAGACCAATTTTTGACTCAGATATGAGCCTTTTTCACTTTGGCAGAAAATGGTGCAGTACCACTTTTGGCCGCTAGGGGCACTGTGCAGTACCACTTCCAGAGGAGTACACCGACCCAAGAAGAAGAAGAAGACCGTTTCTAGCTCATGTGTCCAAAAAAAATCTCCTCTGCTCGGACTGATTCTGTCGGCCTCCTGGTCTGGAGCTGTTAGCTCTGTGTTTCTTAGCTGTTTATTTGCAAGATAAGTCAAGAACCACTCAGTGGGTTTTTCTGAAACTTACAGAATGGAATCACAGTGTGGACGTTTACAAGTGAGTAGCTTTATTAGATGTTTGAGATTAAAATAAAATAAAACAATCTTTTATTAGCATACGGTAGCTCCTGTTAGCTTGTGGTTGTATTTCTGTTTCTGTTATAAATAGCTTCGAAACCAATCGGTTTATATTTTTTCTGCTTACAGAGTGTAATTATATGAGCTTTAATGTACGTAACTATGGTCTATAGAAAACATTTGACTTAAAATTCGATTTTTTATTCGTGTTCTGAGAGGCGGACTTCCCGTGTTTTTTTATTTTTTATTTCAGTTTACTTCTGTTTGCTTATAAATAACTTCTAAACCACTCGGTGTATATTTTTTCTGCTTACAGAGTGTAAATTATAAGACATTAATGTACGTAACTATGGTCTATAGAAAACATTTGACTTAAAATTCGATTTTTTATTCGTGTTCTGAGAGGCGGACTCGTCTCGTGTTAGCTTCTGTTAGCTTCTCTTTATGTTATAAATTGCTTCAAAACCAATCGGTGTATATTTATTTCTGCTTACAGAGTAATTATAAGGCTCTAATGTACTTAACTATGTCCTGGAAAAAACATTTGACATAAAATCCGATTTTTTTTAATTCGTGTTTTCTGAGAGGCGGACTCGTCTCGTGTTAGCTTCTATTAGCTTCTGGCAGACATTAGCAGCAGAGCTAAACACTCGGTCCATATTGCCGGGTTGTCTCAGCGGTCACGCGGCGCGTCAGCGGTGGATAACGCGTTACATCGGCGGGGACGTATAGGTGCGACCTATAAACCGGTGCAACCTATTTATGGATTTTTCCAATTTTTTGGCAATAATTGGACACTGCGACCTATATTCCAGAGCGACCAATAATCCGAAAAATACGGTACATGCAAAAGTGAGCACATTACACCAGTCTTGGCCTCCCTGCACTGGCTACCGGTTCATCTTCTAATCCAGTTCAAAATTCTCCTGTATGTCTACAAATCACTGAACAGTCTCGCCCCCGCCTATCTCTCGGATTTGATACACCCATATGTCCCACCACGTGCTTTGAGGTCAGAGGACCGGGTACTTTTAAGAGTTCCAGTAACTCGCCTTAAGCGCAGAGGTGACAGGGCCTTCTCTGTAGCAGGCCCAAGACTCTGGAACGAGTTACCGCTGCTCGTCAAACAGGCCCCCTCCCTCTTCAGTTTTCAAATCCCGGTTAAAAACTCACTACTATTCTGTTGCTTTCAACACCAGCTGATTTGTATTTGCTCGTTTTATTTATGATCTGCATTGTTTTTATGTCTTTCGTTTTGTACTTCATTGTGTGTGTTGCCTGCTGTTTGTTTGTTTGTTCAGCACTTTGGTTTGGCCTTGTTCCTGTTTAAAGTGCTTTATAAATAAAATGGTATGGTATGGTATGTCTTTCACCAGTGTATTAAATTCACCTTCTTCATCCCTGGTCTGGTTTTTAAAAACAGCATTTTACAAGAATATCTCAACAAACAGGACAAGATGTGACAAGATCTTTTTTGTAACACTACTATCCACCCTCATGGCCAAATCCCCTTTTCTGCCTAAATGTATTCTGAAAAGGTTAAGAGGTTGTGCTCTCAAAGAGCAGCAGCTACATGCACTCCGCCCATCTTTAGAACTGTACGGATATATTTTAGCTGTATCTCGGTACAATGATAATAAAGCTAATTCTAATTCTGATTCTGAATNATTTTGGAGTTCTGCCGCCTTCTCACTACAATCTTGGGGCATTTAACATAACATGGGACCCTCAAATAGCCAGTATCACAGAGGTCACCCAATATGATACCATTTAATTTCACATAAATATTATTTATTTATTAATTATTTTATTTGATAAGTCACAGAATTTGGTGTAACACTGGCCTTGGGTGCTCTGCGGGCTCCGAGCTCCTCTGGTCACCACGGAGGATCATACAAGCTGCTGACTCGCAGAAGGGCATAGACCCCGGCCTCGTCTGCTCATGAAGGCCGAACCCCGATCCCGGCAGACGGACGGATTGGGATGAATCTGGGATGGAGGGTGGAAATTATTTTTTAAAGCATTTACTTTGTATGTATAAAAAAATGTACTATTTTTAATCAGTGAGGATTAAAAATACTAAATAAAAAAAACAGTGCCGGCTTTATCATGAAATCCTGTTTTCACTTAAATGACTATTTTGTTAAAGTTAACTCAGCTGAAAAATCATAAAAAGACACAAAATTATTGGATCTCTCTGGAATATTTCCCTAAAATATGTTTAAAGACAAGCTACAGCCTTTAGTTCAACTTTATGTTAACCCACACATGTACAAATCACAGAACAAGAATTAAACCTTAAAAAAACATATATGTGAAGAAGAAACAAAATCACATATCTAAATTGAACAATAAAAGTAGACACAATGAGAGCAAATACATCAAATGATGAAGAAAAGGTATACAATTTTAAATAATTCTTCTTTCTGCTGGGGTCATGTTGAGGAACCTCTCTCCAGATGGTGAGCAGAGTCTGGTTGGAGATGAGTCCATGACAACAACATGGCTTCATTATAGATGAATCCAAGTGCAGAACTGACCTGACTGAAGCCCAGATGTCTTACCAGCTGAAAATGTTTGACATGTTGTAAAACAAAAAATTGTCAAAGAAGATCCAGTACTGTTGAACTGCTAGAACCCTACCTGAGATCAGAATGGGACTACTCCAGAAACTAAAACAGCCGGTCTCCTCAGATGTTTGTAGATTGTTGTTTAAAGAAGAGGGGATGCAGCAGAGGTAAACATGACCCTGTCCCTTTTCATTTAGATTCGCTTTTAAATAAAACGATTATTATTATTATTATTTGTTGCTGACAAACAGTTTTTAGCAATCTCATTTGTAACCAAAAATGTTACAATTGTTTTTAGTTAAACATTTGGTCTGTGTTTAATTGTGAATAAAATAAGAGTTTATGAGATATGAAACCTTTTAAAACAAAACAAAAAACATTTAAAGCCCCCGGCAGAGCTCAGCGTACAGGCAGTATGCCACACTACGCCGTACGTATGCAGAGGCACAAGCGTAGCCCCGCAGGGCACAAACGCGCAAAGCTCAAATTTTACGACCGCGTACGCGATGCGCGTTGTCTCACCATAAATTGCCCGGTGCCGGACTGTTTTGTATGTTACACAAATGAATTAAATTCCCCTTCTTCATCGCTGATCAGGACTTTTGTTTTGTTTTTTTGCCAAAAGTCAAGTAATCGCTTCCTCCTCCGCTAACTCCATGACTGAAATGAATGAATTTGTCACGACTCATGTCCTACCTGGCTGCGCGACGTTCTAAATATTTCCTGGTGGGCTGTGGGCTGCAGGACCAAGGCTCCCTGTTTTTATTTTTATTTTTTAGAACTTTTTATTAACATATAAAGTTTAGAAACACCGCAGCGGCTGCAGCCGAGCCAGCTCATGCATTTATTTTTTGTCTCCCACTCGACCTGTCAATCAATTGAGTAGGCGTGTCAGCAAATGACCAATCAGCGACCTCAGTTTGTCCCGTAGGTAGATGCTCTGCACGCAGCTGCTCAAATTACAACAAGAATTTGGAGCGAAAACGCAAGCATTTAACGCGAGAACGAAAGCAGAGCTGTGCCAGCGAACGCGTGCACACAGAATGCGCGCGTAGAGTGGCGTACAGGCAGTACGCTGAGCTCTGCCGGAGCCTTTAGCCTGGTTTATGGTTGACGCGTTGCATAGGGCGCGAGGGTGCGCGCGCCAAAAGTGACGCAATCGGGGATGGTGATATTGAGTCACCCCCGCCTCCCAACCCCTGTATGTAGGCCCCGCGCGTCGGTTTGGCGCATGTTGTACACCTCTGATTTTTTGAAACTCCGCAAGGCTAGTGCGCACACCGTGGGCGCTACTTTGATTGACAGGTCAAGTGGGGACCTCACAGGCAGCCTTCACACTCTTCACGCCGGAGCCTGCAGCTGTCTGCGCCGCTGTGGTCGTGGAGACGGCGTCGCGACGCATGGAGGAATGTTTTGTATGTGACAAAAATGTATTAAATTCCCCTTCTTCATCTGGACTTTTCTTTCTTTTTTTTTTTTGCCAAAAGTCACGTGATCGCTTCCTCCTCCGCTCCATGCATTAAAACCGCAAGACACAATAACTGTTGTTCTATTATGATTTGCTCCTCTAATAAAGACAACAGTTCAGCACGCGAGCGGAAAGCCATTTTTTGTTGTTGTGTGATTTCAAACAGTTCTTCTTCTACGGTAGATTTCTTCTTCTACACCATTTCTTGCAACATATGCACAGGTTTTAGAGGGTATTGCCACCTGCTGGTCAGTAAAAGAACAGCACTTTGCCATGCGCCGCCGCCTCCGGCAGAGCATACTGCCTGTACGCCACTCTACGCGTGCATTCTGTGCGCACGCGTTCGCTGGCACAGCTCTGCTTTCGTTCTCGCGTTAAATGCTTGCGTTTTCGCTCTTAATTCTTGTTGTAATTTGAGCAGCTGCGTGCAGAGCGTCTACCTACGGGACAAACGGAGGTCGCTGATTGGTCATTTGCTGACACGCCTACTCAATTGATTGACAGGTCGAGTGGGAGACAAAAAATAAATGCATGAGCTGGCTAGCTGCAGCCGTTGCGGTGTTTCTAAACTTTATATGTTAATAAAAAGTTCTAAAAAATAAAAACAGGGAGCCTTGGTCCTACAGCCCACAGCCCACCAGGAAATATTTAGAACGTCGCGAAACCAGGTAGGACATGAGTCGTGACAAATTCATTCATTTCAGTCATGGAGTTAGCGGAGGAGGAAGCGATTACTTGACTTTTGGCAAAAAAACAAAACAAAAGTCCTGATCAGCGATGAAGAAGGGGAATTTAATTCATTTGTGTAACATACAAAACAGTCCGGCGCTGGGCAATTTTTGGTGAGACAACGCGCATCGCGTACGCGAAAAATTTGAGCTTTGCGCGTTCGTGCCCTGCGGGGCTACGCTTGTGCCTCTGCGTACGTACGGCGTAGTGTGACGTACTGCCTGTACGCTGAGCTCTGCCGAACGCGCAAAGCTCAAATTTTAAGTACGCGATGCGCATTGTCTCACAATAAATTGCCCGGTGCCGCACTGTTTTGTATGTTACACAAATGAATTAAATTCCCCTTCTTCATTGCTAAACTGGACTTTTATTTTGTTTTTTTGCCAAAAGTCAAGTAATCGCCTCCTAAGGCGATAAGGATAAGGAGAGTTGTACATCTGCATCCTCTGCTTTATCACTAAGAAACAGGAGAACACCACAGACTGCATTAGCATGTTTGGTAACACTTTATAATAACTACACATTACAGTATTTAGCCTTATTTAAGCCAGTGTTTTTCAACCTTTTTTGAGCCAAGGCACAGTGTTTTCATTGAAAAAATCCCGAGGTACACCACCAACCAAAATTGTAAACATAGATACACTGTATCCGCCTACATTACCACTACCGGTGTATGAATGTCTGAATGAATGGGTGGATGGCTGGTATTGTAAAGCGCTTTGGGGCTCCTCACAGGGGGCTGGAAAGCGCTATATAAATAAGCTCCATTTACCATTTACATTAAATATATAGTCATTCTTATCAAAGTGTCTTGAATAGGAATGAAATTAACACAAAAATGTATTTTTATCATGTTCTATATTTCTTATTTCAAAGTGCACTTAACATGAAATTGCACTTAACATGCCTTCAAATATACCTGAACAGTGCCACACCAATGTGGTCTTAAAATTAAAGAGGATGAAATTGCACTTAACATGCCTTCAAATACACCTGAACAGTGCCACACCAATGTGGTCTTAAAATTAAAGAGGATGAAACTGCACTTAACATGCCTTCAAATACACCTGAACAGTGCTACCATTCTCTCTACATTTTACTCACTTAGTGTGAAACCTGTGCCTGTTTGGATGAACACAAAGCTGATATTCTGGCAGGAATTGAAGAAAAACACACACAAAGCTCTTCCTCAACAGCTTTCAGTCTCTCTCTGCTTTTAGTTTTCATGGCAGTTAGGCTGGAGAAGCTCACTTTGCACAGATATGTTGTGGAAAATGGGAGCAATGTCAAAATAGCTAAAAGTAAATCCAAAAGAGATGTAAGCCTTACTGTACAGTCTCACGTTCACAGTTTCTGCCTTCTTCTGATTTCCACTTGGGCCTTCATCTGGGTCCGTATTTTGTCCAGGGACCAGACCGGATTTAGTATTTTTTCTTTTGAAAAAGTTTTCCATCGCTGTTTGTTTGAGAAGATCCTCGCTGTTGGTTTGTTTTGCTCACTGCTCACGTCACGTTCATGCACCGCTACTTCTCTTGTTTTAATGTGCGACGCTATGCTCTATACTGCCACCTATCGCGCGGTAAGGAAATTACACCAGTTAATAAAAATTTCATAATTTACTAATTTTTCACGGCACACCAGACGATCTCTCGCGGCACACTGCTGTTCCGCGGCACACTAGTTGAAAAACACTGATTTAAGCATTAATAAACATTTATGTGGTGCACCTAAAAATGTCACCACAATATTTGGTTTTCTTATGAATGTAAAGTATTTCCATGTGCAACTGATCCTATTTTCAAATATATGTTATATTTTGTTTGCGGTTCGGCAAGTTAATGTGCCTGCATTCTTATAGTGTTTTTCTGAGGAGCGGTGATGACGAAGCGGAACCTTTGTTTTGGGGGGGTGCGTTGCTTCCAGGTTGGTTTTGGGGACGGACGGCTTCACATGCTTTCTGGATCTAAACGGAGAAACAATGGTCGTCATCTTTGACTCCTAATTTTATTATTCTTCAGATGGTGTGTCATCACTGTTGCAGCAGTCCTGACACTCGGGACCTGTAACAGATTGTGGGGGCTCGTCCGGGATCAGCACGCCACACATCCATGGGCTACTGCTGATCCAATGATACCGACCACCAGGACCTCTCGTGCTACACGTTCTCAGTGCCAGGAGTGACCCAGTGTGCAGAGGTGAGGCCGGTAACCAGTGAAAAGGGTGTACCCGCCTACAGAGTGCAGCACTGTGGACTCAAGCGGCCGAGATCAGCAAGATGTCTTCCGGTGAGAGAAAACAACTTCTTTGGAGCATCAAGAAGAAGTTACACCAGCTAACAGGTAGTGAAGCCCACCTCATCGCAACTTCTCTTGGAGACGTTGAAGGACTGGACTCTAGTAAGTTGATTCAAGACGATGAAGAAAGTTGTGTTGAATATTTGACTACCTACCTGTCATGTTCAACAATCCTGGGTCGGGAGGACCAGGGTTTGCCATTATTAAAAAGACTAGAATGTATCATAGATGGGACTATGGTGAATCGTGGACAAACTACAATGTCTTTTGAAGCTGAAGCAAGTACAAATGAGCAGGCCATTCCCCGTGTTCAGCCACAAGGCGGCGATGGCGGCGCAGACCCACAGGGACTGAGTCCAACACCACCTCACACCAGCCAATCTCGCAACCAGCAGGTAACCTGGGCATCAGTTCCACCAGCTACAGGGGACCCACTTGTCCCGACTCTCCAACCCCATCAACCTCTGTGCCCACCCCAGTGGTCTGTCCCTCATTCAGAGAACGTTCCAAGTTACACTGGTGAGAGTATGATAGCCATGAAAGATTTGCCACTGCTGTCACGCAGAGAATTCAAAGTGCATGGTGGAATGATCAGTGACACGACATCAGAAATTGGGTACAACAGCATCTGTAAACAGATAGATGAGGGTCTCGAGGAGAATCACACTCCAAATGAGGTGATTAGAGGGGTGCTACGTCTTGTTAAACCAGGTAACTTCAGAGATATGTTAACAATAAAAGACGATCTCACAGTTTCGGAGCTTAAAAGTTTCCTGCAGTCTCACTTAGGTGAGAAAAGCAGCACAGAGCTCTTTCAAGATTTAATGTGTGCTAAGCAGTTTGAAAATGAGACGCCTCAGCAGTTTTTATATAGAATGATTGGACTGAAGCAACAGATCCGGTTCTCACTCAGACAACCAGACTCAGTCGTTAAGTACGATATATCCACAATTCAGTGTGTCTTTCTCAACACTATTTGCCAGGGCATAGGGGAGAAGTACGACAGTGTTCGCAGAGACCTCAAGACCCTCCTGGGTGACCCCACTGTCAGTGATGAGGCACTGCTTCGCCAAGTAATAAAGACCACGGTGGAGGAAAGCGAGCGGAAGCGTCGACTTGGCCGTAGTTCTACCATCAAAGTGAG
>JBBPBX010022343.1:0-16423 GCA_038048925.1 Garcialebias charrua
CTGAAAGGGTAAGATGCAGAACATGCCACAGATTAGCTTTTATAAACTTTAGGAATATTGTAGCTTTTTCTGGTTTTAAGATTAAATATTTCCTCACAGTGCGAGTGAAAATTTCAGTGTATGGCAACAAGGCACTGGAGTTTCACAGAGTTGAGATTTAGTTATTAAAAATGGAAAAGCTCAATGTAAATTTAAATCTATGTATTTATTTCTATAACTCCGTCCCAACAGACGTCATACAAAAACATCACATACATTTAAAAAAAGCCAGTTATGGTAGTAAAAATTATCTAGCTAAGGAAGCCAACAGATTGTAGTGAATCTTCACTTCGTCACAGTCTCCCATCCTGAGCAAGCACAAAGGCAATATTGGAAAGGAAATCTCCATTTTAAAAGGAAGAAACCTCCAGCAGAACCAGGCCCGGATGAGCAACCATCTTCTTCAACCAGCTGGGTTTGAGAGGACAGGAAAGAGAGACAAACAAACAAAGAATGACAGGTCCAGATATCCTGATGCATGCTCAATAATCCAGGTAGACGGGTCCAGATGTACTTTCTATTGAAGGAAAGACGAAAAAAAAAAAAACATGTACCGGTAAATGGTAAATGGACTGTACTTATATGGCACCTTTTTTATCTAATCAAGATCCTCAAAGCCTTTTACAATCTGTGTCTCATTTACCCATTCAGCACTCTACTAGATCTCCACAAAGCTAATTGAACAAATCATTCTGAAGAAATTCATCAGAGCTTTATCACATTCATACACTGATGGGACACACATCGGAGGCAATGAAGGGTTCAATGTCTTGCCCATGGACACTTCAGCATGTGACTGCTGGTGGATTCGAACCCCCAACTCTTGCATTGGAGGATGACTGCTCCAACCACTCAGCCACAGCCGCCCCAAATGTTAAGATGTTAAGATAGAAATAAGTACAAATACAATCAGATAGAGTAGAGCAAGTAAAGACTCCAGTAGTCTATTTCAAAGTCTTCAGTCTTCAAACTGGACAATGTGTCAGCCTCACTGACAAAAACTGGAAGTAGGTTCCACAAGAGAGGAGCCTGAGAACTGAAAGATCTTTCTCCAATTCTACTTTTGTCAACTCTAGGAACCACAAGTAAACCTGCAGTCTGAGAGGAGACTCTGTTAGGAAAACATGGAACAATAAGATCTGTAATATAAGATGAAGCTAGGTTGTTGAGAGCTTTGTAAGTTAGAAGTTTGATTTTGAATTCTGTTCTGAATTTGGCAGGGAGCCAATGGAGAGAAGCTAAAATTGGAGAGATATGATCTCTCCTATCAACTCATTAAAAGTGGCAGCAGCATTTTGGATTAACTGAAGACTTTTTAAATAAGTTAGTAGACACTAGGGCTGGGCAATATGGACCAAAATGAATATCTCAATATTTTAAGAATTTGCAATATACGATATACCTCTTTTTTTTTTTTTCTTTCCTTAAAGTAATAACAAAAATACATTTCTGAGTCAAAGCATTGTCCCAGTTGTCACACAGGCACATTTATTTGACAAACAGCTGTAACTGTACAAAATAAATGTCTAAAAAATAAACTATTTACATATATTCAAGTTTGGTTTTTAGACAATAATTTACACATATTAAATAATCTTACCCACCTCAGCGTGTGTGAAGCAGCAGTGAAAGGGGCTGCATGTATTCAGCGAGGGAGTTGGAGGGGCCTCGTGAAGTTGCACAGACAGAAAAAGGAGAACTACTGTACACATATTTTCAAGTCTTACAGTGAGGGGTGACGCCAAGCCAGCCACTAGGGAGCAAAGCCAGCCACTAGGGAGCACAAGCCAGTGTATCTCTTGTGCCGGTCCCAAGCCCGGGTAAATGGTGAGGGTTGTGTCAGGAATGGCATCCGACGTAAAACACTTGCCAAAACCATAATGCGAGTTCATCAAAGTGAAACCATACCGGATCGGTCGAGGCCCGGGTTAACAACGTCCGCCACCGGTGCTGTTGACAAACAGGGTGCCGGCGGAAATTGTACTACTGTTAGTCGAAGACGCCGAGGAGGAAAACGTGTCAGGAGACAGAGGGAGAGGAGGAAAGTGAAGAATGTAGGACTGAGGGTTGCAACTCTAAATGTGGGGACAATGACAGGCAAAGGTAGAGAGCTGGCTGACATGATGCAGAGAAGAAAGGTAGATGTTTTATGTGTCCAAGAGACCAAGTGGAAGGGCAGCAAGGCTCGCAGTATTGGAGCAGGGTTCAAACTGTTTTACCATGGTGTGGATAGAAAGAGAAATGGAGTAGGGGTGGTCCTGAAGGAGGAGTTGGCAAAGAATGTAGTAGAGGTGAAGAGAGTGTCAGATAGGGTGATGTGTCTAAAGGTAGAAGTCTGATGCTAAACATAGTAAGTGGTTATGCTCCACAGGTTGGATGTGATGGGGAGGAGAAAGATACATTTTGGAAAGATTTGGATGAAGTGATAGAGAGTATTCCCAGGGAGGAAAGAGTGGTGATTGGAGCAGACCTGAATGGACATGTTGGTGAAGGAAACAGAGGGGATGAGGAAGTGATGGGTAGGTTTGGTGTCAAGGAAAGAAACCAGGAAGGACAGATGGTGGTGGATTTTGCCAAGAGAATGGAAATGGCTATAGTCAATACCTATTTCCAAAAGAGGGAGGAACATAGAGTGACCTATAAGAGTGGAGGAAGGAGTACACAGGTCGATTACATTCTGTGTAGAAGAGGAAACCTGAGAGAGATTGGAGACTGTAAGGTTGTAGCAGGGGAGAGCGTGGCCAGACAGCATCGGATGGTTGTGTGTAGAATGACTGTTGTTGCGAAGAAGAGAAAAAGAGTAAAACCAGAGAAGAAGACCAAATGGTGGAAGCTAAAGAAGGAAGAATGTTGTGAGAAATTCAGAGACGAGCTGTTAAAGGCTCTGGGTGGTAAGAAAGAGCTTCCAAGTGACTGGGCTACTACAGCAACAGTAATTAGAGAGACAGGTAGGAAGGTACTTGGTGTGTCATCTGGACAGAGAATAGATGATAAGGAAACCTGGTGGTGGAATAGTGAAGTGCAGGACGCCATTCAAAGAAAGAGATTAGCCAAGAAGAAATATGACAGTGAGAGGACTGAAGAGAGGAGACAGGAATATAAGGAGATGGGACATAGAGCAAAGAGGGAAGTAGCTAAGGCAAAGCAGAGGGCGTACAATGAGTTATATGGGAGACTGGACACTAAAGAGGGCGAGAAGGACTTGTACCGATTGGCAAGACAGAGGGATCAGGCTGGAAAGGATGTGCAGCAGGTTAGGCTTATTAAAGATGGGAATGGGAATGTTCTAACAAGTGAGGAGAGTGTGATGGGAAGATGGAAGGATTACTTTGAGGAGCTAATGAATGAAGAGAATGAAAGAGAAAGAAGAGTGGAGGTAATAGAAACTGTGGACCAGGAAGTGGGAAAGATTAGTGAGGGTGAAGTCCGGAAAGCTCTGAAAAGAATGAAGAAGGGGAAGGCAGTAGGACCTGATGACATACCAGTGGAGGTTTGGAAATGTCTTGGAGAGATGGCAGTGAGGTTTTTGACTCAAATATTTAATGGAATATTTGAGGGTGAGAAAATGCCTGAAGAATGGAGAAGAAGTGTGCTGGTTCCCATTTTTAAGAACAAGGGTGATGTACAGAGTTGTAGCAACTACAGGGGAATTAAGTTGATGAGCCACACAATGAAGATCTGGGAGAGAGTTGTGGAAGCAAGACTTAGACAAGATGTGACTATCTGTGAGCAGCAGTATGGTTTCATGCCAAGAAAGAGCACCACAGATGCCATCTTTGCTTTGAGGATGTTGATAGAGAAGTACAGAGAGGGTCAGAAAGAACTCCATTGTGTGTTTGTGGATTTAGAAAAAGCATATGACAGGGTACCAAGAGAAGAGGTGTGGTATTGCATGAGGAAATCTGGAGTGGCAGAAAAGTATGTTAGACTGGTACAGGACATGTATGAGGACAGCAGGACAGTGGTGAGATGTGCTGTGGGAGTGACAGATAGCTTCAAGGTGGAGGTGGGATTGCATCAAGGATCGGCTCTGAGCCCCTTCTTGTTTGCTCTGGTGATGGACCGACTAACAGATGAGGTCAGGCAGGAATCCCCATGGACTATGATGTTTGCAGATGACATTGTGATCTGTGGTGAGAACAGGGAACAAGTGGAAGAGAACTTGGAGAGGTGGAGGTATGCTCTTGAAAGAAGAGGAATGAAAGTCAGCCGTAGTAAGACAGAGTACATGTGTGTGAATGAGAGGGAGGCCAGTGGAACAGTGAGGCTACAAGGAGCAGAGGTCACAAAGGTGCAGGACTTCAAGTACTTGGGGTCCACTGTCCAGGAAAATGGGGAATGTGGTAAAGAGGTGAAAAAGAGAGTCCAGGCAGGATGGAGTGGATGGAGAAAAGTTTCAGGAGTGATTTGTGACAAAAAGGTGTCAGCAAAGGTCAAAGGAAAAGTTTACAAGACAGTGGTGAGACCAGCTATGTTGTATGGTCTGGAGACAGTGTCATTGACAAAAAGACAGGAGAAAGAACTGGAAGTGGCAGAAATGAAGATGCTGAGGTTCTCCTTAGGAGTGACAAGGATGGATAAGATCAGGAATGAGATCATCAGAGGTACAGCACATGTTAAACAACTGGGAGATAAAGTTAGGGAGGCCAGACTGAGATGGTTTGGACATGTCCAGAGGAGGGACAGTGGGTATATTGGTAGAAGGATGTTAGAAATGCAGCTGCCAGGAAAAAGACAAAGAGGGAGACCAAAGAGGAGATATATGGATGCAGTTAGAGAGGACATGGAGGTAGTTGGAGTGAGGACAGAGGATGCAGAGGACAGAGTGAGGTGGAGGAGGATGACTCGCTGTGGCGACCCCTGAAAAGGGAAAAGCCGAAAGAAGAAGAAGAAGAACAGTGAGGGGTGACGCGACATTAATAAAGAAGCGGCTTATCATATCGCTAAAAACATAGTCCTTAGCGGCTAACAAGACTGATACATTTATCCATCTTGTTCCACAGTTGAGACTGGGACCGTGTCTTTAGCGATTTGTTAAGCTGCTTCTTTATTAATCTCCCGCCACCTCTCACTGTTCCTCTCATAAGGCACAGCCCAGGTAAGAGTTTCATACCGTAGTTTGTTTCAGGGAAGGAAACTGGGAAGACTTCACACAGCCGGAGCTGCAGCACTGTTTAGCACACTCTTCATACTCCACTTGCAGCGCTGTTTTAAATGGTGAAAAAGGATCTTTGTGCTTGAACCTTTCATAGGGACTTGTTTTCGTCATTGTCTACAGAAAACATTTTCCTGCTGCACATCTGACAAACTAAATCCGAACCATTTGCAAATAACAGCCATTATTTTTTTCCCTGCTCACCAGTTGCTCTGCTATATGTGCCGGTGGTGCCGCCCCACCTGGAGAAGCAGGAAACGTGGGGAGCGGGTGAGGGGCTGGGTTTTAGTGGGGGAGAGGAGGGGCCACATGGGAGAAAGAGAAGACAGCAGGCGGATTTTCAAGTATTCATTCAACCTTTATGCAGGTTAATCCCAATGAGCCTCGAGGACTCATTTACAAGAGAATAGAATAGAATAGAATATATCTTTATTGGCATTGTCATTGCACCGGAGCACAAAACATTGCAATTGACGCACACACCGTCCTTGAGAGGGGACATGCGTACGAAAACAATCGGATATGGAAAAAAAAAGGAAGGTTACAATAGGATAATCGGTGGTATTCAAAAAAGATTCTATCACATTTTGTCTTAGGACATTCTATGATACAGTCAGAAAACTCTTACCAGCTCAAGCACAGATAAGACAAATCACATGTTGCATTTTGGTGGCGGAGCAGTGAGATAAGTCTGTGAACAATCGTCCAGATAGAGCACAGTCTGCAGATGGACTCAGCTGGCTTCATCTGAAAGCACACACAGAGCTCTCAGGGGGTGGGGTTCTTTCCAGTAGCTCAGACTCCAGGAGACATTTGCAGTCGGCCTTTGTTCAAGGTTACTTGGGGTGTCCCGATTAGATTAGTTGATTTATTTATTCTTCAGGGCAGGCTTCAGTGTACTCATACTGTTAGCCTTGAGTCCAGGTGCTGTCTGAAGAGAGACCTGATTTCAACAAAGAATGATGACAACAGCGACAACAATAGACAATCAGAAGAGAGGCATACAGATTTTTTTCCCCAAGTATAACACTATCTTGTTTATTTCGATATAGTATTATCTTGTATCGCAAATGAAATTATCTCAATTTAAAAAAAGCTAAGTCTGGTCCTCTGGACATTCAAGCTTCAAATTCTTTAATTTTGTTGTTACGGATGGCTGACTCAGTGGCTGTGATCATCTCCACCAACGGAACTCTACTTGGTGCCGCTGCAAAGTTTAGTCCCCTGGCAAGAATCTCTGTCGCCGGCTGGGTGAGCTGTCTGTCAGATAAATTCTTCACCCACTTTTCTGTCTCCCTGGCATGTAACTGTGTATCAGAGTGTTGTCTTACACTGAATGTGTTGTTATTGGAATTATAATGGTGTTGACGAGTTATCAGTAAGTTAAATTTGTTTTGTTGTCGAGTCTTGGACTTGACATGCTGTGCTTGAATGTCCAGAGGACTAGACTTAGCTTTTTTAGATTTTTCTACCTGGATTATTGAGCATGCATCAAATTATCTAAATATTTTTAAAACATCGAGATATCGCCCATCCCTAGTGAACACCCAGATAATAAACCATTACAATAGGCCAGTCTAGATGTGATAAATGCATGAACCAGTTTTTCTGCATCATTTTTGACAAGATGTTTCTGATCTTAGTGATATTACGCAGGTGGAGGAAAGTGGTTTTGGTAACATTTTTAATATGGGGGTTGGTTAAAAGACAGGTCCTGATTAAAAATAACACCAAGATTTTTAACTTTAGCACTGGAGGTTAAATTAATGCCATCCAGAGGAAGTGAAAGACTTTAAAATATATTCCTAAGATGCTCTGGTCCAAAAACTAAACCCAAAACGTTGGTCTTTTCTGCATTTAAAAGCAGAAAACTAAGGGTCATCCAGGTTTCAGAATGAAGATTCATTATTTACATTTACAAACTGAAATCTATCGATAAATGTGATTTAAACCATTTTAGAGTTGTTCTGTAATTCCAGTACAGTAATATCATATTCAAGCCTCTAATAAAATATTATGATCAACTGTATCAAATGCAGCACTGAGGTCTAACAGGATCAGTGTAGACACCTTTCCATTACTGAGGCCATGAGAACATCATTAGTGGCTTACTAGTGCTATTTCTGTGCTTTGATGAGCTCTTAAGTCTAAACTCTGACTGAAACGCTTCAAACAGATTATTTCTTTGTAGATGTTCACACAACTGCAGATGCAGATGTTTGCAACTATTTTCACAAGATTTTTTGAGATTAATGTTAATTAGTTATAGGTCTATCATTGCCCAGAATTCCTGAATCAAGATCAGGTTTGAGTAAAGGTTTAATTACAGCAACCTTAAACCATTCATTAGAGAAATTACGCATATCCAGTGTTATTTATCTACATTTCTTTTACCGTATTTCCTTCCATCTTCCCTCAAGGATGCTGCAGGACAGAGGGCTCTCATCTCAGTCGGGTCTGCTGGACAAAGTCCTGCAGTTGAAGGAGACTCATTGCTCGCCTTACCTTCTCGCATTTCTCTTCGATTGTTACGAGGACGCCTTAGAAAATGGCACTCCAAAGGAAAATCTGGACAAAGAGCGTCAAGCAACTTTAAAAAAGGCTTTAGAAGTGAGTCCTCAGATTGAAATATTAAAGCTTTGTTCTTAAAAATGTTATCAGCTTTGGGTCTGAAATGACCCCCGAGTTCATATTTTCTGTCCCTCTTCTGTTTTTCTTATCCTACTTTTAAGATTTGTAAGCTTCTTGCGCAGCAGAAGGACACCATTCGTAAGGAGTACTGGCAGTTTTTGGGACGTTCTTTAAAAAACAAATATGGAGGTGACATTTCTGAAGAGCCTGTGGAAACCGAACCATCAGTTCCAACATCTGAAGCCCAAGAGATCAGCTAGACCTCCAGAAGTTTCTCATTCCATTCCATCTTACTTCTACATTGATGCTTTTGGATGAATCAACTCATAAAGTTTAATATCACTGTAAACTCTTGTGTGTATTGCTCAGAAGAATGTCCATGAGTTTTGCATTCATGAGAACGTTGGTCTCGTGGTATTGTGTGTGTCTGCATGCACAACAAGCTCTAAACAAAGCCTTGAGAGCCGTTCTTGATCTCTGATTAGATTAAACAAACCAGTGGAAAATAAGACTGATTGGATAGTTTGTTCACGTGCAGACTCACATTTGACTCGGTCCATAAAAATATCTGGACTCTTGATGCTAGGATCATTCATGCATTTTGTGTTTAAAACAAAGCTAAGCAAAAGTGGTAAAACTGTTATTTGTCAAACTTTTCCTTGATAATAAAGAGATTAAAAGCTGTTGTGCGTCGCTGCTTTCAGATCAGATTCTTGACGTCTCTCTGCCAGACTCTTCGCTGGCTTTGAATGAGCCCCTTTCTGGGCACAGGGCAGGTTTTCTGTTCGGTTCTCTGAACTGAGCTGCCAGGAGGGAAACGTGAACTAATCGCCTGCCCCCTTTGTGTGCAGACACTCGTGAATCAACATCCAGAAAGCTCATGTCCTGGACTCCCTCAGAGCTTGGGAATGGATTTGCTCCACGATGCAGCTGTTTCTACTTCTGCAGACCCTACAACCCAGTCCGTCCCTCTATGTTCTGCGTCCCAGCAGTGTGTAATTAAAGCTTCTGTGGGATCGCTTGCTCTCCCCTTAGTGGCGAACCATGGGGTTGGGAAGTTCACGTCATCAGCAGTTGGAACAAGACTGAGCACCAGCCACATGACTGATTATTACAGGCTGGAAAAGAAAAATCAATGACTTCCCCATTACTTTTAAAGGAACAGTTTGTCAATTTTAAATGTTTGTGTAAAAGTTAAATATCACCTGCTGCAACTGAGTTTCAGTTTGGAAAAACTGGTTGGACTTGTCCAGGCTGATGAACTAATGGCTAATTCAAATACAGTTAAAACTATCAAAATTTTGAAGTGGTACCTGCAAGCCTGCTTTACAAACTACCATCAGGTTTTTATGACCCATTTATTACGTAGAATTCTTTACAAACATGGTAAGTACTTGCATAACGCCTTTCTATCTAGTCAAGGTACTCAGCTCTTTACAACACAATTCATTCAACCTTTATTTAGTCAGGTAAATCTTATTGAGCCTCGAGGCCTCATTTACGAAAGCGACCTGCTACAAACTAAAGAATGATGAACAGCAATGATACAAATACATTAAACAGTAAACAAAAGAAAAAGAACAAGTAGCAAAAACATAAGGTAGATGTACAAAAAATCAAAGACGGGAACATATCTGCATTGGTTTTTGCCAGGATTCCAAGATATTCCAGGAAGCAGGAGCAGAATAGGAGAAGGCCCTTTTTCCAAGTTCAGTCCTCACTGATGGAGGAACACTGCAGGTGATCATGTCCTGAGAGCGCACATTGTAGCTGCACTCACGCAAAGACATGTAGGAGGAGATGTATGAGGGCAGCAGACCAAGAAGTGATTTGAAGATGAAAATGTACCAGTGTGTTGTGTCCTGCAATTGCATATGACAGCAGAGGGAACCTCCGGGTAGGGAGAGAACAGGATGTGTAGAAGGGAGAAGAAGAAGTTGAGAAGTGTTGAATAAAGCATGGTGTTCGTAACGGAGCTACGTCTGCAGTGGTCTGATTCTACTCTTACATATTAGCAACACCACAACATTGGCGACGAGGATGGGATCTTTCTGTACCTTTGCCTGCTCCATTCATGCCGTGCCCAGGTGAACCTGCGATACTGTTTCCGACATGGCTAAAGATGTTCGACAACTACATGCTAGTAATAGCCGCATCGGGAGACGGCTGGCCTGACGCCAGAAACCGCGCGGTTCTACTCCATGCGTTCAGAAGGCCAAAGACTTTTCTACAACCTGCCAAATACCGGGATCACGTTCGCTACTGCTATTACAGTACTGCCCTTAAAGAACATTTTGTCCCGAAGGTGAACGTCATTGCTGAACGTCACAAGTTTCGACAACGTGTAAAGAGGCCGGATGAAAAGGTACAACAATTCTTAGCTTCTCTGCGTGAGTTAGCTGCCACATGTGATTTTGGAAACATGGAGGAACAAATGCTAGGTGATCAACTGATAAGAGCGTGTTGCTAATACTCTCATCAGAGACAGATTGTTACTCGAACCAGAGCTAACTCTCGCTAAAGCTACTACGTTGGCGCTACAAATTGAGAGTGGATTAAGAGATGCTAACGTACTTTCTGATGCTACCGCTGCTAGCATTTCTGTTCCCGTGAGGGCCGTACTGTTTGATGCTAACGCTTCAGCTCCCGTGAGGGCCGTACAACAGCAGCCAAAGTCAAGCCGCCGCTGGGACGCGAGGACGACGCCGCGGGACCATGCTACTTCCACGACTCAAGTTGCTGCCACTACACGCCGTTCCTGCTTCTGCTGTGGATCCTTCGACCATCTTGCTAACAACCCTGCATGCCCTGCTGCTAAAACGACATGCAACCAGTGTGGTAAAGTGGGTCATTTTTCACGTGTTTGCCGTTCGACTCAAAAGGAGGTACGCAGTGCTTTAAGTGGAAAAAAATAAGTGCCGGTACCCTCCCTAATGTCATAATAATATGCATACCTGCAAACTCAGAAGGGATGAAAAAGGTGACAAACGTTGCGCCAACCCCCCCCCCGAAAGATTTTGTAATTTTTTAACATGCTTCAAGTAAAAGTCATTTACTAACCTAATTTAATGAGGACATAAATAGGAAAGATTGTGTCAACCAAAAAATTAACAACCAACAACAGCAGCAAGTCAAATACAGCAGAACATTTTGCTAACAATGCGCTGCTCCGAGTCAACAGATGCATTTAAAAACTTAAGACTTATCTCTTCAGACAGGCTTTTGGTTAATTTTGTACATTGATTTTAGAGTTTGTTATGTTTTACCTTTCTGTATAGTACTTCTGTGATTTTATGATTTTATTTTTCCTTTTGTAAAGCACTATGTGACTCTCATGTCTGTGAAATGTGCTATATAAATAAAACTTACTTACAGTAAAAACTCATTTCTTAAATATGCTGGTGAAGATGTTTTGCCAGAAATTTTGAATAAAGTAGATGCCATTTCCTGCATTCTTGTGTATTTTAACAAGTTGTTAAACATCTATGTTTACCTACATGTAAACATGATTCACTAACTATTTTAGAGACATCTAACAAAATAAAGTCAGGTCCTGTGGACAGATTAAAAAATTGTTGAAATTATTATTGATCATGAATCAGGATATTTTAGAGACACCTCATTTAACTAGTTCATATAGACATCATCCTGTTTTTAAATTCACTCCTGTGGCTAAGATAATTAAATTAATGTGATACTTTATCACAGTGGCTTTAGGGGTGCAATTGACTGTTATTTTGTTAATTTTTATTTAGTTTTATTTGTAACACAACATGCCATTTTACTAAACAATGGTTACACTGCATGTATAAAAATATTAACTTTACCCACACGTTGGAGGAGTTACTTCCGCTTCCCTCGCGCTCTGTCGCGCTGCAGAGTTTGTTTTTGTTTTTTTACAGAGTTCGCTGTCGTCTCCTCCCCCTGTCTATCCTGAGGTTGTGATTGGCCAAATGACGCGCTCCACCAAAGATGTTTTATTGAAGATGCATTACTCTTTCTTGAAATCCAGTCGGGGGAAATGATGCATTCTAATCTGCCACGGGTCTTTCAAGTGGAGAAGACGAAAATAAGTTCCGGAACGCACCTTACGCTTAAAAAAAGTCCCGGTACTCTCAGGGTTAAATTTTAGAAGTGGCGGAACTGGGTACCGGTGAGTTCCGGCCCACTTAAAGCACTGGAGGTACGTGAAGTCGTCGTTAATGAAGCCACGATTCTTTACATGAACAATGCAGTGCAAGACAAGATTCTATGCACCGTTCAAGTGACTGTGAATGGACGAGGTACAAATGTTGAGCTGATTGTGGATACAGGCTTATCAGTGTCCATTATACCAGAAGAGATCTACCACACCTACTTTTATGACTGTGTACTAACTGAACCTACAGTTACTCTTGTTACTTATGCAAAAGAGAAAATTGCTGTGAAAGGGTGCTTAAAAGCTACTATTTCTCATGATGGTATTTCTACTGAAGGTACTTTTATTGTTGTTCAGTCAGGTGCTGCTCTGCTGGGTTTAGATTTATTCCAAGCATTACAAATGAAGCTTGAGGGACGACAAATTGTTACTGCTAATGCTACTTCTCCTACCTCTATGGTTCAGCCAGCTTTAACAAATACTGCTTCAGAACATTCTCCAGGAATGTCAGTTCGGGAATTTGGTTATGATAAAAATTTCATACATAAAGTACAGATGTTGCCAAATGCTGTTCCAGTGCAACAAATAACTACTACTGCTCCACTTACTCCTGTTGAATTTCCTAGCATGGGAAAATGTTGCAATGAACATTACAGGTCCGTTTGAAAATGCTAAATGGGACTGCCGTTATGCTATTGTGCTAACAGATGACTAGAGCAAATGGCCTGAGGTTGCATTTGCTCCTACTGTTACTACAGACGTAATACTGAGTGTCCTTACACAACTGTGTTCAGTCGAGAGGGTAATCCAATGTATCTTGTTTCAGATAATGGTACTCAGTTTACTTCGCATGCGTTTAGTACTTTTCTGAGAGAGATACAGCACTTAAAGTCAAGTGAATATTATCCTAAAGCAAATGGTGCTGTGGAAAGGTTTAACAGAGTGCTTAAAGACTGCATACAAACACAGCTGAAAGAAGTCACAGCTCATGGAAGGAAGCTGTCACTGAATTCCTTCACAACTACCGAGCTACTCCTCATGCAACCACTGGAGTTACTCCATTTGAACTACAGTACTGAACAGAAAGATGCGTATAGTTAAACATACTCCCAGTAGAACTGAAGAGCAAAAGCCAAGCTCAAAAACAACAGAGGGTGAAACAAAAGCAAAACAAAATGAAGGAATATACTGACAACAGGGCTGCCAACTCTCACGCAATGACCGTGAGACACGCATTCGAGGAGTTTCACACGCTCTCACGCCACATTCACATTTCTCACGCTGAAAACTGACAAACGTCAAAATCTCAACTCCGTTCCACTTCCGTATAGAGCTTTGGAGCACACGTCACTGTGTCGGGGGCGTTCCGGTCTCGACCGCCATTTTTGTTGCCTTCAGAAAAAATAAAATAAATTCAGGAGATTTCTTCCGTCACGGTTCTGAAAAGCAGCGCAAAATAAAGTGGACTATCGTAATAAGCTTCTTCCAGATGACAAAAAAAAAAACTACATGGAAAAAAATCGGTATAATTGGAAATGTTGCCCGTTTGAAATAAATAAATGGAGCAGAGACCTGGAGTAATACTTACCTCCACTGACATTCCCAGTCATTTTAGCAGACCTGGTCTGTGTCAGTGTTTACACCACAAATAATTTTTATAATTACAATTCACTGGGAGAGCTGGTCCAATCTATGAATAGCTGGATAGATGATTTGGACATTTTTAAATCCCCCAGATTCTAAATACGTTGAAGGTACGTTGTTGGCTCATTAATTTTACATAAATTATTAATATACATGTCTTTCAGAATCAATCAACCTTCTGTATGCTACTATGAGTATTAGAAATTGTGAACACTTAATTTTTTATAGTATTTTAACTGATTTACAAAGCTCCACGTAGAAAATACCTTATTTTTAATGACTTGAGCTTGTCATGTAGACTTCAAATCTTGATTAGATTACTTTATATATATGTATTAAGATGCATATATATTATAGACAAATGTTTCTGTCTTTTCATTCACCATTTTAATTGTGTGTTCACAGGTTCTGCTCTCTGAGTCATGATGAGGGTGATACATTAAAATGCAGCTAGCAGTACAAAATCCAACTCCTGAACTTGGAGCATCTCCTGATGGACTCAGTGTGATCGCTGCTGCCTGGAGAAAGTTCCCTCACAAATACAAGACATGCAGCATCCAGCAGCTGGAGGCAGGAGATGAATTTCACCTGAAGAAGCATCGTCCACACTGCACAGGTGCATAATCAAACCACTGTGACCTTGTGTGGACCCACACAGACATGGCTGGACGTCTACAGAAAGCATGAAGCTTCCTAAAAATATTTCTCAGTTTGTTCTCCAGCTTCAAGGGATACATAATTATGTAAATCATGCTATTCACTTATATTTGCACATTTGTGTAGCAATTTTTCTATAAAATTTATTAACTTACACAATGTTCATCACATTATGCTGGTGAAGATTCTCAGTCGTCCAGGACATGATAAATCAAAAAGGCGTTCAATTCAAGATCAACTGGACTTTATTTGTAACAGAAGACGTTTCGCTTCATGTCTCGAAACTACAGTTAACATCATATTAATATAGTGCATATGTTGTGTCTCCCGTGGGTCGTACAGTATCAGAAATCAAGAATAAATGGTTTGATCTGAAAATGGCTTCAAACAAACGTCTCGCCGCAGCACGGACAGAAGGAATAGTCTGCGTTACCGAGATGGATGGACAAATGAATGCCACGCTGCAAGACGCGTGCCAACATGTTTTGCAGCACAAATGATCATGCGCGCACCTCCTGGTCAGCGCGCAACCACATTCTGCAGGTTATATTTCGAATCAGATATAATAATCTATTGCTCCGATGGTGTTTGGCACAAGATCAGTCTTAATTCGTACTTGTTCTGCGGCGGTGTATGGGGATTTTATGTACCTGGGTGTTAATATGAGGAGGGCTTTGATGACCAAGGGGAGCGCACGACTCACTGAAGCCTGCGCGACACACCAAATTACACTTAAAATTATAATTATAATTCAAACAGAATAACCTATTGTCAAGAATAATTATGGTGCGTGATTTTTTTAAACCCAAAATATTTTCTAAATAACGAAATATGAAGTTATTCGTGGAGAAGATCCGTCTGGATGACAGCAGACTGACGCTCCTAAATTATACGACAGGTCCGGACCACTCGTAAATTTTGTTCGTATCTGAAAAAAATCGTAGGATACGAAAACATTGTTGAATGCCACAAATGATCCTAAATCACTCGTACGCACAGTTTAAGAACAAATCTGTGCGTACGAACGGTTCGTGCATGAGGGCCATTGTTACTAGAAATGTTTAATTACATCAAATGTTTACTTCAAAATGGATCTGTTTCATTTTGTTTATTTCTTACCTGAAATTCATTCATTAAACTTTTATTTGGACAGGTTAATCCCTGTTAATGAAATTTGTTAATACATCAAATGTTTACTACAAATGTGATCAATTTCATCAGGTTTACATGTTAGTGCTGAATTAAATGTTTCATAAATGTTTACCACATTAATTTTTATTAAATGAGAAAAAACAACCACTTGTTATTATTCAACTGTAAAAATATTTCAAAACGAGTCCAGCAGCTCCTCTGGGGGAATCCCAAGACGTTCCCAGGCCAGCCGATAAACATAGTCCCTCCAGCGTGTCATGGATCTTCCTCTGGGTCTCCTCCCGGTGGGACATGCCCGGAACACCTCACCAGGGAGGCATCCAGGAGGCATCCTAACCAGATGCCCGAGCCACCTCAACTGGCTCCTCTCGATGTGGAGAAGAGGGATTTTAACCTCAGCACATCATTCATTTTATACTTTTGTTGGCTGTAAATGGGACCCTGTATACACAGTTTCATTCCACCTCACGTACAACATGTGATGTGAATGACAATAAAGAACCTTGACTCTCACACAGTCTAATATCAAAGCCTCTGTCAGATAACAACGTCCTTCTGTTATGAGCTTGTCACCTCCATCCCTTGAAGAGAAAAAGACACAGGTATTAGACAGAGTTTTGTGTGACACATTAAACAATGATGACAAAACAAGGAAGTCCTATTTAATACTTTAAATTTACTTTTTCCAGCTGGTTTTTATTCAGCTCTGACCTGTTCTGTAACAGATGACTACTACCTTTCGGTTTGTGCATGAAGAAATTGTTTTATATGGTACTACCTGAGCAACATTTGATGGTGTATTTGTAGCTGCTCCTCATCTGCAGCCTGACTGAGCTCTTCTGGAGTTTAATTCATTTCATATGAAGGTCTGCCTTGACGCGACTCTGCAATATCGCGTGGACATCGGGGGCAGTTCCCTTGGATTGGCAGACTGGGGTGGTGGTTCCCCTATTCATCCTGCATCCTCCAGGACCCTGTTGAGGTGTAGAGCTGGTCCAGTGTTCCAC
>JBBPBX010022343.1:16764-41503 GCA_038048925.1 Garcialebias charrua
GTAGGGTGTGTTCCAACTATAGGGGGATCACACTCTTAAGCCTCCCTGGTAAGGTCTATTCAGGGGTTCTGGAGAGGAGGGTCCGTCGGATAGTCGAACCTCGGATTCAGGAGGAGCAGTGTGGTTTTCGTGCTGGTCGTGGAACACTGGACCAGCTCTACACCCTCAACAGGGTCCTGGAGGGTGCGTGGGAGTTTGCCCAACCAGTTTACATGTGCTTTGTGGACTTGGAGAAGGCATTCGACCGCGTCCCTCGGGGGGTTCTGTGGGGGGTACTCCGGGAGTATGGGGTACCAGGCCCTTTGATAAGGGCTGTTAGGTCCCTGTACGACCGGTGTCAGAGCTTGGTCCGCATTGCCGGCAGTAAGTCAGGCTCGTTTCCGGTGAGAGTTGGACTCCGCCAAGGTTGCCCTTTGTCACCGATTCTGTTCATAACTTTTATGGACAGAATTTCTAGGCGCAGCCAAGGTGTTGAGAGGATCCGTTTTGGTGACCTTAGAATCGCTTCTCTGTTTTTTGCAGATGATGTGGTCCTACTGGCTTCATCAGTTCGTGATTTACAACTTTCACTGGAGCGGTTTGCAGCCGAGTGTGATGCGGCCGGGATGAGGATCAGTTCCTCCAAATCCGAGGCCATGGTCTTGAGCCGGAAAAGGGTAGCATGCCCTCTCCGGGTCGGGGAGGAGGTCCTGCCCCAAGTGGAGGAGTTTAAGTATCTCGGGATCTTGTTCACGAATGAGGGAAAACTGGAGCGTGAGATCGATAGGCGGATAGGTGCAGCGTCCGCAGTGAAGCGGGCGCTGTACCGGTCTGTCGTGGTGAAGAGAGAGCTGAGTCAAAAGGCAAAGCTCTCAATTTACCGATCGATCTACGTTCCCACCCTCATCTATGGTCATGAGCTTTGGGTTATGACCGAAAGAACAAGATCTCGGATACAAGCGGCTGAAATGAGTTTTCTCCGCAGGGTGGCTGGACTCTCCCTTAGAGATAGGGTGAGAAGCTCAGTCATCCGGGAGGGACTCGGAGTAGAGCCGCTGCTTCTCCACATCGAGAGGAGCCAGTTGAGGTGGCTCGGGCATCTGGTTAGGATGCCTCCTGGACGCCTCCCTGGTGAGGTGTTCCGGGCATGTCCCACCGGGAGGAGACCCAGAGGAAGACCCAGGACGCGCTGGAGGGACTATGTTTCTCGGCTGGCCTGGGAACGCCTTGGGATTCCCCCAGAGGAGCTGCTCCAAGTGGCTGGGGAGAGGGAAGTCTGGGCCTCCCTACTTAGGCTGCTACCCCCGCGACCCGACCCCGGATAAGCGGAAGAAGATGGATGGATGGATGGATGGTCTGCCTTGACAAGGATAGATCAGAACACAGATCAGTATTAATACAGTAACAGTGACAACACACTAGAAACTTTAAACAGTTTATTTCACAATAACACAGCTGTCCACTCTGTCTAAAATCAGACAACGTTATATAAAAAATATAAACCCAACCTAAACTAGGCTGACCCACTTCTATGAACTAAACACCCGGACAAAATCGTGGCAAAATTTATGGCACAACTCCAACAAAACGAATTTATACACTCACCAGGATGTCTGGAACAAACTAGCAGTTATTTTGGGACATGGAGAAAGTTATATCAGGACGTTTCACCGCTGATATCAGGACATTCATCTACTTTTTGTTAGGTCCGACACATGAGCTCCCTCGCGCTGCTTCCAGCAGGAAACAGAAACTGAAAGTCCGTTTTCTATCTACTTTCAGGTCGTGTGACCGGACATTACATCCAATAACACAGCATGTTTAGACCATTGCAAAACTGTTACAACCTTCTTAGATTCTAACAAAAAAACGAGAGACAGAGCTTCTTTTAGTAAGGCATTAAAAATGGCGATTTCTTTCTTTTCTTTCCCACAATGCTGTGCGCCGCTTTGCGCTGCGGACCAGTGACGTCACGCTCCAAAGCTCTATTGGGAAAATACATGAGTCCGCTCCACGTTTTTACCACAACCCTTGGTGTTATGCATCCACGTTGTTATCCAGTCCGTATTTTTGCTCCAACCTTCCATCTACCTGCAACAGTTTGCAGGAGTTTCCACGGAGCAGAAAGTTACTGACGAAGCTGATGTAGTGTTATACCCCTGAAAAGGGGAAATGTGAAACAAACACAGACACAGTGTCACTTCTGTCACGTCCAGTGTTGTTATATTTCAAAACAGTTTTCAGTATAACATTGTCACATAAAAAATGTAAAGTTACAAAAATTTAACCACACAACATTAATTACTCAAGATGTCTCTGTGCCAACACAAATCAAGACTGCATGTATATCATCAGCATGAGCAGCAGACTACACAACTACAGCATCGTATATAAACCTTACATGTAACATTACGAAAACATACAATCATCTATGCATCATACATATCTAACTAGACTGATGTCTTACAGAATTACAGATATTAACATTTCACTTGTATAAAATATAGAATTTAAAACACAAAATATCTTCCCTGAGTCCTGAACATTGCACTCAAACATTGTGAGTATACCTGCTAGGCATCTGTGCAATGGGACACAGTTGGCAAGAAAACTATGTTGAGTAAACTCTTATCAAAATCACAGTTACCCAAGCTGTTCATGTTACTGCAGCCCATTTTCTACATGTTTTCTAAACTCAGTGACCATAAATCTAGTTATAAAACTGGTAACAGTCAGAATTTTTACCTGAAAAGGGGAAATGTGAAACAAACACAGACACAGTGTCACTTCTGTCACGTCCAGTGTTGTTAATGGGCGAGCAGGAGCAACACATTTCACCTGTGTTAGTTTAGACATAACTAATCGAAACACGATCAGGAAGTAAAACTCTCAAGACATAAACTTTGAAATTGTATCACTCTCTAAAGTCTATAAACAATCATATTCAGAAAAGTAACATTAAAGAAAATATATTTAAGATGTATTCTGCTACTGCATCATTCTGTGACCTTTGAACTGCAAGACCAGAAAAATTGGTCACAGATATTTAGAGCAGCAATCACAATGCATCTTATTCCCATGAATTTCTCTTCAACTGAAGAATGGATTATGGTGTTTGATTCCTTTACATTTCCCAAATAATAGCATGAACTACATCCAAATACAAAATAATACAAAATAGTATTTTACTTAATGTTTTGTTGTTGTTTTTTTAAAACAATTTTATAACCAATACACACTCCCCTTCAACAAAAATGTCGTCCTCGACATCCAAAGTATGGGTCCATGGGTATATTCCCTTTGGAAAACAGTCCATGAGTCCAATAAAATTCTGTGGTTATCCATACAAGAACATGGGGTGGGTGGAGATCTGGACGGGGTTTGGCAACATGGACCTTGATTGAAGGGGTCCATAATATTGCACGGGGTCACACCCATATGTGGATATGGCTGGAAGTCCCACATTGTAACAAGATGGACAACCAAGTTCATCATAGGTGAATCGCTTTGGTGGTCGTCGTTCTCTCCGAGGTCTGTCTTGTACTTGCTCGTTACTGCTGTGATTCTCACATGAGGGAGATATCGTGGGTGGCAGTACAGGACTATTTTCACAATTTTCCAGTTGCTCAGGCGCTTCATCTCTTAGTAGCACGTCAGTTAGCACCTGTTCCTCTGCCGATTGCGACACTCTCACTTGTCTCTCATCTGGCCAGTCATGTGATGCTTCGATTTCAGGGCCTGCCGACGGACCAGTGTGCTCCTCCTCAGCAGGGGAATATATATGTAGATATGGACCAGGGCATGGGTAGTAAAACCATTCATCCTCTGAGTCCTCATCACTGTCATCTTTTTGCTGACTGTTAAGTTCACTGTCACTTGTCTGTCTTGAAGCTTTCCTCTGCAATCTGGGAACTTTTAGAGGAACCTCCAAAGGGAGGTGGTCACAGGGGAGTAAAAGGTTGCGGTGTAGTATCCTGCTATCTCTCCTCTTTCCTTGTTCCGGTTCCACCTCATAGACTGGAGCATCCTTATTTACTCGACGCACAACCTTGTGGATGGTGTCCTCCCAATGGCTGCGGAGCTTGCCGGTCCCACCTCTTGGGGTCAAGTTTCTGACCAAGACACGGTCTCCAGGTTCCAACTCTGAGCTCTTTGGTTTACGATCATAATTTCTTTTGCCTCTTTCAGCTGATTTCCTTGCATTGTTCCTTGTTATCTCATAAGCTTGTTGCATCCCTTCTCTCCATTTTCGCATGTACTCCCTGTGGTCAGGCGTGCCCGTTTCTGGCGTCAAGCGGAAAAGTACATCAACGGGCAGTCTTGGGGTCCTTCCAAAAAGGAGATAAAAGGGAGAAAAGCCAGTGACCTCACATCTTGTGCAATTATATGCAAAAACCAACCTATTCAGTGAGTCTTTCCAGCTGGACTTCTCTTTTTCTGTAAGCGTCCTCAGCATCTGTATGAGTGTACGATTAAATCGTTCAACTTGGCCATTACCTTGGGGATGATATGGCGTCGTTCGTGAGCCCAACACTCCAGAGGTTTTTTTCAGTTGTGACATGAGCTGGTTTTCGAATTCACCACCTTGATCGTGGTGAATACGTAAAGGGAATCCAAATCTTAATGCATAGTCATTAAAGAGTTTATCTGCCACAGTTTTTGCTGACTTAGATGTGGTGGCATAAGCTTGGGCAAATCTTGAGAAATGGTCAATCACAACCAATATATATTCATATCCGCCTGAAGACTTGTCAACATGCAAAAAATCAAGTGACACTAACTCAAAAGGCTGGGTTGTAACAATATTGGTTAGTGGTGCCCTGGTCTCTCGGCTCGGTTTCTTTTGTTTCAAACATGAGCAACCTTGAGCCACATAGTGCTCAATGTCATGCTGCATGTAGGGCCAAAAAAATCGTTCTCTTACTAGTGAGATAGTCCGGTCAACTCCTTGATGCCCCATGTCATTATGCAGCTCCTTCATAACTGTTGCTTTGTACTTTTCAGGCAAAACAAGTTGTGTCCGTTTGGTTGTCTTTCGACGCAGGATGCCATCATCATCCAAAGTGAGTTTTTCCCATTCACAGAGTAGCCTTTTACTTTGGGTACTGAATGATTTCAGTTGTTTACTGTCAGGTTTCTTATTTAATTGATGACATCCAATCACTGGCCCAATATTTTTATCTTCCCTCTGGGCTTGACAAATCTCCTTCAGTGAGAGAGGGGTACACTCTGAACTGCTGATTTCTTTACACTGAGCAGACAGTGCCATGGACCACCCTGCATGGGAATCTGGGTCCTCAACTGACTGTACTACTGCTTGTACTGAATTTGATGACATTTGTTCAGTGCAGTGTTTCATCATGGTGTCAATATCCACTGGTAGCCTTGAGAGACAGTCGGCATCAATGTTTTCTTTTCCTGGTCTGTATCGGATGGTGAGGTGAAAGTCTGCCAATTCAGCAACCCACCGACACCCAGTCGCATTTAGGCCCTGTTTACACGGACACTGTGTGGGGGAAACGCAACTTTTGGGTATGTTAATTAGGTTGAAAGTTTTGCGTTGACATGGGCGAATTCTGTGGATACGACTCTCTCCCCCCCACCCCCCGTACTCATGAATTTACTGTAGTTACCATGCTGGGCCTGTAGATGGCGCTGTGATCTTTGGAACCTTCACTACTGCGCATGCGTGCCACTGCTGCCTGATGTAAACAGAGCAGACGAGGCAGCCTGTTTTCCTCTCTGGCTAAAAGTTCAGCTACTACAAGTTGTTGTCAACAAGTTAACAACAAGTTAAAGCTGGAATTTGGATAAGAGTCAACAGATCTGACACCAAGTGGACCGCTTCATCTGCGCACCAGTTGCTGACTGGACCGGAACCGAGTCAACATGTCTGACTTTAGTCCGTGAGAATCAGCTGATTTACAGCAGCGCTACAAGGTAAACCATGTTCTTAATAATGTTTCCTTGTGTTTAGTTCGATCACAGAACAACCAACTGAGGTTTTATTTTTATTTTTTTCCTGCGAGGTCGAAGCTGTTCCACGAAGCGGACCGGCGGTTCGGATGTGGGTCCAGTTTCCACCAGGATGAACAACAGAGTCCAGTTCATTAAAGTTCGGTTAACGTGTTTTTAAAAGTGTTCAATTTAATTCTCAGTGTTTGTGACATGAGTTTGTGGTGTTGAATAAACAAATAAATTAAAAATCAACCTGGTGTCTTCATTTTCAGCAGCATGTTAGGCATGACGTAACGAGTCCAGATAGCTTCATTTAGCTCAGATAAATTTAAATATCTCCCACGCTAACATAAATACTGTTTATTATTGTTAAACTGTTAATATATAGCACATTTAGTATGTTATAGTGCAGCGTGACACGTGAAATGTCCGACTGCCTCGTTAACAGACAACTGGATCCAGGCAGCTGGCTCTCTTCCAACACAGATGCAGGTAAGGTGTAGAATAATTAAATATGAGAATCAAAATATATTCCATCAGCTATAGTTCAGAAAGTGGTGCGTGTGTCCACTGTCCAGTCCACCGCCATTGTTAAAATGCCGGCTGTCTGCGCGTGCGTGCTGCGTGCATGTGTTCAAACAAAAGCTCCACGGGAGATGTTTACATTATCAACGGGGGGTCAGCGAAAAACTTCCACCTTGAGAGCAGGGTCAGAAAAGTATCGGTGTCATCGAGGGGGGCCAGCAGCGTCGTGTAGGCGATAAGCAAAGACGCAAAGAGAAAGTAGCGGTTACACTCAAAATATGCGCCGTGTAAACAGGGCCTTAGTTTTGCTGAGGACAAGACATAAGTGAGCGGGTTATTGTCCGTATATACAGTGCATGACGAACCAATCAGATAGTCCCTAAATTTTTCACAAACAGCCCATTTTAGAGCAAGGAACTCTAATTTTCCAGAATGTAGGTGGTAGTTCTTTTCAGGTTCAGTGAGAGTTCGGGAGGCGTATGCTATTACACACATTTTTCCTTCCTGTTCCTGATACAAAACTGCCCCCAGGCCCAGGTTGGAAGCATCCGTGTATAGGACAAAGGGCTTACTAAAATCAGGAAAGGCAAGAATTGGTGGCTCTACCAAGTGGTCTAACAGTTCCTCCAACACACGCTGATGTTTTTCTGTCCACACAATGGGAAGGTTGGAGGGGGCCCCAGTTTGTTTTCGTTTATTCTGTCTCTTTCTCGTAACATGTTTGTCTCTTTGTTTTGAATCTGCGGGAGCTTTCATGAGGTCATAAAGAGGAGCAGCAATTTGAGAAAAACTTTGGATATATTGACGATAACTCAAAAGGCCCATAATGGCTCTTAGTTCTCCCACGGTGGCTGGTTGCTTATCTTTTAGAGCTCTAACAGCTATAGTATCCACAGGGTCAATTTTGCTGCCCTCTGATGAAATGAGCCGCCCGAGATAGCGAACCTCTCGTCGAAACATTCCACACTTAGCTGGCTTCAACTTTATGCCATGCGCTCTCAATCGTCTTAGCACAGTCCTGACATGTTCAACATGGTTTTCAAATGACTTACTGAAGACAAGGATGTCATCAAGGTATGGAATACAAATTTCATCCCTAAGCCCCTGCAGGCATTCTTCCATGCACCACTGGAAGGCAGCAGGTGCATTCATTAAACCAAATGGTATTCGAATCCATTCATATAAACCCCAGGGGGTTACAAAAGCAGTAAGTGGCTGACTCTGTTCTGCCATGACCCCCTGATGGTAAGCTTTACCTTGATCCAACAGTGAAAACCATGAGTTGCCTCCCAAGCCATCCATTATGTCCTGAACCCTGGGAATGGGCTGGCGATCTGGTACAGTCTTGCGGTTTAACTCACGGTAATCTATACAAAGGCGTAAGCTTCCATCTTTTTTCCGAACACACACAACTGGGGAGGCATAGGGGGAATTAGATTTGCGCACCCAACCTTGTGTGATAAAATCATGCAGATAGCTCTTCATTTCTTGATACAATGGTTTTGGAATAGAGAGATATGTTTTAGCCACAGGTTCAGTGTCTTTTAATGAGATGGACAATCGCAGGTTCTCAATATAGCCAATATCATCATCGGAACAGGAAAAGGAGCCCAATTCCTCATTTAGCATCTTGCCCCTTTTCCACTTACCGGCCCAGAGCGGCTCAGTCTGGTCCGGTCTGTTCCAGTTAGGATCGGCTCACATGTACGGTTTTGTTTCCATTCACTACTGCAGCCCTTCTGTGGGCGGGGTGTAGAATCTCACTCGTCCTACCACGTGGTGGCGGTAGTGTTACCTCAAGCTATTTACTAGCCACCACTAAACATTAGAAGAAGAACACCCTGCAGGACCTTGTCTCACCACCTGTTGGCGGTAATGTCCCTTGAGCTATTTAATGCTCTGATCTTACTTTTATTGCCTTTTCAGCTTGTTTTAAACCCCTGTGTTTTCCATTTTCTTTCTTTATAATAAAGATTATTCTCATATATGTACAAGGTTCCTGTTAACATTGCTTAACACATTGATCGCACTGCCCTGTAATCAGTTAAACTATTTTTACAGTAAGGTACAGATTAGGAATTAATTAGGTTTCAATTGGCCCTGTAATATTAAATGTTTGTATTTCATTAAATTTAAACGGTAATATTTTGTCAGGGATAATTCAAAGTCAAATGCAAATGGATAATTTGGTTTAAACTGTCCCATAAACATTAAAAGCATGTTTCTTTAAACGTAAAAACAAAGTATTAATAATTAAATGTTTGTTGATCAGGAAACTCGTTTGGGCATCCAAGAACAGCTTCATCGGGGTTGATGGCGACGTCTGTGCATCCTTGGAAAAGCTGCTGCACCCACAACCCGACATCAGTTTCTCCTATTGTTGCCAACCTGTACATGGAGGAGGTAGAAAAGAGAGCTTTGACATCCTTTTCAGGGAGACCACCAAGTCATTGGTTCAGGTATGTTGACGACACCTGGGTTAAAATTAAATCTCAGGAAGTCCAACATTTCACTGATCACATCAACTCTGTGGATAAATATATCAAGTTCACACGAGAAGATGTAAAAAATGGCAGGTTGGCTTTCTTGGACTGTGAGGTCTCAGTTTCTGATAGAGGAAATTTGCAAACTGAGGTGTACCGCAAACCCACACACACAGACCAGTATTTACAGTTTGACTCCCATCACCCTCTGGAGCACAAGTTAGGAGTCATCAGGACTCTGTACCACAGAGCAGACAGCGTCCCCACTAACTCAGCAGCCAGACAGAAGGAGAAATCACACACAAAACAGGCTCTAGAGAAATGTGGATATCCTAACTGGGCCTTCCTGAAAGCAGAGAAGAAACCCAAACAGGACTCCAGCCAGCCATCAGGTGAAAAGAAGGAACCCAGACCCAGACCAGTGGTCATTCCGTATGTTGCGGGAGTTTCAGAGACATTGAGACGTTTATTTTCTAAACACAACGTCCCAGTGGCTTTTAAACCCCAAAATACATTACGACAAAGACTGGTTCATCCCAAAGATCCAGTCCCCCGGCACAAACAGAGTAATATTGTGTATGCTGTTCAGTGTCAGGAGGGCTGTGATCAGTCTTACATCGGGGAAACTAAACAGCCACTGGCCAAAAGGATGGCCCAGCACAGAAGATCAACATCATCAGGTCAGGACTCTGCGGTCTACACTCATCTCCAGGCCAGCGGTCACTCTTTCAGGGATGAAGATGTTCACATCCTTGATAGAGAGGAACAATGGTTTGAGAGAGGAGTAAAGGAGGCCATCTTTGTGAAAAGAAACCGTCCATCATTAAACAGAGGTGGAGGCCTCCGGGTTCAACTGTCCCCCACTTACAATGCTGTTATTGCTAGTATCTCTCTGGAACGAGTTACCGCTGCTCATCAAACAGGCCCCCTCCCTCTCGGTTTTCAAATCCCGGTTAAAAACTCACTACTACTCCATCGCTTTCAATGCCAGCTGATTTGTATTGGATCGTTTTATTTATGATCTGCAATGTTTTTATGTTTTTCGTGTTGTACTTCATTGTCTGTGTTGCCTGTTGCGTGTTTGTTTGTCCAGCACTTTGGTGTGGACTTGTTCCTGTTTAAAGTGCTTTATAAATAAAATGGTATGGTATGGTATGGTATGCTAGTATCACTCAGCCCTCTGTGAATAGCAAACAACCATCAGGGTGTTAACGATCCATCGTCAGGCTGATGGTCCTCCTTGATCATGTGAGCAGCTGGTTTCGGCTGTCATCAGCCAACTGGTTGATCCACTGTGGGAGGGTGCTATTTATAAGACTGAGCTGAACACAGCTTCTCAGACTGAGGAAGTCTTTCGGACGAAAGACGAAACGTTTCTACAGTTTTTTTTGCTTTGTTTTGTTTTGTTTTTTGAATGTCCAGAGGACCAGACTTAGCTTTTTTGGATTTTTCTACCTGGATTATTGAGCATGCATCAGGGTATTGTGAGTATACCTGCTAGGCATCTGTGCAATGGGACACAGTTGGCAAGAAAACTATGTTGAGTAAACTCTTATCAAAATCACAGTTACCCAAGCTGTTCATGTTACTGCAGCCCATTTTCTACATGTTTTCTAAACTCAGTGACCATAAATCTAGTTATAAAACTGGTAACAGTCAGAATTTTTACCTGAAAAGGGGAAATGTGAAACAAACACAGACACAGTGTCACTTCTGTCACGTCCAGTGTTGTTAATGGGCGAGCAGGAGCAACACATTTCACCTGTGTTAGTTTAGACATAACTAATCGAAACACGATCAGGAAGTAAAACTCTCAAGACATAAACTTTGAAATTGTATCACTCTCTAAAGTCTATAAACAATCATATTCAGAAAAGTAACATTAAAGAAAATATATTTAAGATGTATTCTGCTACTGCATCATTCTGTGACCTTTGAACTGCAAGACCAGAAAAATTGGTCACAGATATTTAGTCACAATTTTATAACCACTACAGTAGCTCGGTGTTTGCGGTCTGACTCTTCCTAGGAGGAAAGGTGAGTGCGTGGGTTAAATTACATTAATATCAAACATGTTAGAAAGAAAGGAAAAATTAGATAGACGGAGCAGAGAAACTAGGGAAATAAAGTGTGATAGCCAAACGTGCTAAATGAACCATATTACTGTATATGGTTCTAGTGTCGTAGTTAGCTCCGCCCTTTGGCTCCGCCTATTGGAAGTCCCCCCGCGCGTCAGCGCCTTACTGAAAACCTTTTTAGTCCACGCCCACCTACCGGATGGGCCCACCCCTCGGGTCGATAAAACCCCTCGACCGGGGTGAATCTATCTCTTCTTCATTCAGCCCAAATGAGAACCTTAGTAAAAAATGTTTTAGAATTATCATCACTTTTTCCATCAAGATACTCAAGATGGCAAAGACCTGTCTAAAGTGCGCCGTTGGATTAATTTTCAGCTTCGACGAACTAGCCACCTGCGAAGGGTGCCTGGGAGCCGAACATGCGGTCCTGGACAACGACTGTCCCTCCTGCGCCAAGCTACCAAGCTGCGAGAGGGAAAGACGGGCAGAACTGTTCAGCCCAATCGGTGAAGATGAATGGGCTCTCCGGGACCGGACACCACTGGACAAACCGGTCGACCTCGAGGTGGTCACAACGGACCCGGGGGAAGCGAGCGGCGCTCAAGAAGCCGTTCCCATCCTCTTAGAGAGCGAGGCTTCGGACGAGGACCACATGAGCGAATGCTCGGAGGTCCCCTCCCAGCCCCGCCGGGCAGACCCCTCTCTCTCAGAAATGAGCTCCCTAATGCACGACCTGCCCGCCATCATACACGGGGCGGCCGCGCTGAAGGGACTGTCGGTCCCTACCCCTTCACCGCCCAGGCAAAACGACCTGGCGGGCTTGAGGTATGGCACCACGTCGCAACGACGCCCAGACCCAGTCTGGCCTCGTTTCCCGGCGGTGACAGAGCTCAGGGACAAAGCGGCGGAGGACCCCGCAAAGTTCAAGGCCCCAGCGACCGCCTTCACGGGAATCACGAGGGTCGAGGGCTTCACAGACAAGGCCTTCCCAAGAGTGCCCCCTTTGGAACAGAGCCTCTCTGAAGTGTTCGGGGCAAAATCCGCCAGGGTGGACCACAGGCCCATCCCCGCCGGGCGCCACGACCAGACGGTACTTCAAATAACCGACCGCGCACACCAGCTAGCAGCCCAGGCAGGTGCAGCTAGCAACAACACAGCTCTCCTTGCCTATCAGATCTCCAAGCTAGCGCAGGACCCGAGACTGCCCGAAGATTTAGCGAGCGTGGTGGGGAAGGCGGCAGACGTCATCCTGAACCTCAGTGCCGCGTCCACGGTGTGTTGGGCGCGCGTGGGGATCGCAATGCAGATGGTGCACAGAACCACGTGGCTAAAACACGCACCATCCATGCCCGACAGGCTACAGAAAGAACTCCTAGAAGGACCCGTGTCCTCTGAAGAACTTTTTGGCTCAAACCTGAAAGAACTTGTAGACAAGTGCAAAAAGAAGGAAGAAGTCGCCGAGACGGTGAGGAGCTTCATCTCCACGCGCCCACCATCTCGACAACCAGACGGGGGAAAAGACCGCCGGGACCAGAAACAGCCATCGTCTGCAGCGGGACCGCGACAACCACAGCAGCCGGCCTTCAAACAGAAGCAGCAGAAGCAGCAGCAGCAGCGACCGTGGGACGGTGAGCAACACGCTCCACGAGGCCGCGGCTACCCCCGCGGCGGCTACCAGGGCCGAGGCGGCTACCAGGGCCGGGGGGGCTACCAGGGCCGAGGCGGCCAGAAGCAAAACCCCTACAGCCGACCGCCTCAGCAGAAATGACTCGTTGCGGGAAGTGTGTGTAATATCAATAAAGAGCAAAATGTTTCGAATAATGTTTTCTCTCATGCTTCGGGCTTGTCTGTCGGGCCGTATAACCCCTCAGCCGCACGACTACACATGCTTCCCACTACAGAAAAGCTAACCACGAGTAAAGAAAACTCAAACAAGGTAACAATTAAAAAATGTTCCATGCTTGGTGAACTCGCTAATTTTAACACTGAACCGGGTAATGAAACCTGTACGCTGCTAAAAATAAACGACGCTGGTACAACCACGAGGCTACCCGGCAAGGGTCACAAAAAGCTAGCTAAACAACCAGACGCCATGTTTGACGCCATGTTGGCTAGCAGTCGACGCGGGGCCAATCCCACAGTGCACTGCTTAATAACACGTCACGTGACGCGAGCCCGGCCCACGCTCAGGCTACCAGGGCTACGCCTCAACAAACGTTTAACTGGCGTTCCACGTTCATGAGTGGCGCCACCTCTCTGCAAAGCTCCGATCGAGGTAAGAAAAGAAAAGCCACTCAATTTAACCAAACACCGCCCGCCAAAAGACGAACGGCGCCCAACGGGAGCACCGCTCCAACAGAGCGAGCGCTCCCCGGGTCAGCAAGCACGTCAACGTCAGACGCAACGTCACGTCACGCCTCTGACGCATCGGACTGCCCCTTTTCGGGCGGGGCCCCCGTGGGTTACCAGGGTAACGGAGGGAGGCCCCAACGACTGGCTGGCGCACATGATGCACTCGAGACAGCAAGATCTCGCGCTGCCGCTGGGCAGAAGATACCAGCAGTGGCAACAAAAATGCAGTTTAGACAGGTGGCTGTCAAAAATCATAAGAAAGGGTTATGCACTCCAGTTTGCTGCAAAACCCCCACCTTTCAAGGGAATACTGGAAACAGTATTGTCAGACAAAAATCAAAACTCCCTACTGTCAGAAATTCAACAAATGCTGTCGAAGGGAGTGATTTCCAAGGTGGCAGAAGGAGATCAGAACAAAGGGTTCTATTCTCGGTATTTTCTCGTGCCCAAGAAAAAGGGAGGGGCGAGACCAGTCTTAGATCTGTCGATTTTCAACAGATCGATCGTAGTGAGAGGTTTTCACATGCTCACGATAAAACAGCTGCTGAGGAATGTGCACAAGGGAGACTGGTTCACATCCCTCGATCTGAAGGATGCTTACTGGCACGTGAGTATCATCCCACATCACAGGAAATACCTCAGGTTTTCCTTCCAGGGGAACCAGTTCGAATTCAAAAGGCTGGTCTTCGGCTACTCGTTGGCTCCCAGAACTTTTTCAAAGTGTGTGGAAGCAGCGATACGCCCACTCCGCTCAGCGGGGATGCGGATCCTGTTTTATCTGGACGACCTGCTCCTTTTAAGCAGGTCACGAGAGGAAGCAGTAGTCCAGACCAGAGTACTAGCAGAACACCTGCTGGACCTGGGGTTTGCTGTAAACTGGATGAAAAGTTCAGTAATCCCAGCTCCATCCATTGTCTACCTGGGGGTAGAACTGAACTCACGCTCGATGAGAGCACGCCTGTCAGAGCAGAGGGCAGCCGACCTGACAGCACAGCTGAAGCGCGTCTAACCAGGGAAGGTGGTGACGGCGGCAGCAGTGATGTGCCTTCTGGGCCTGATGGCAGCCGCTCATGTGGTATTAAATTTAGGTTTATTACACATGAGAACGACCCAGCGTTGGTTTACCAACCTGCGCGTGGACCCAGTGCACCAAAAACGTGGCCAGACCTGCGTTTCTGGGGAAACACCCACATCCTGAGGGAGGGTGTCTCCATGACCACACCTACGTCCCACATCCCAGTTTTCACAGACGCGTCTCTGATGGGATGGGGGGGGGACGTGCCTCTCCCAATCGGTGGGAGGAAAGTGGCCGAGCCACACCCATCTTCACATAAACGTTCTGGAACTGATGACAGTCCAGAAGGTCTTAGAACATTTTATTCTATTAGTCCAGCAGCAACATGTACTGGTGCACACCGACAACCAGGTGGCAGCAGCGTACATCAATCGCCAAGGCGGGTCTCGCTCAGCGCAGCTGCTGCGCGTGGCCAGGCGACTTCTCCTGTGGGCCCAGCAGAACCTGCTCTCTCTGAGAGCAGTGTACATCCCAGGAGTGCTGAACGTGGGAGCGGACATCATGTCGAGGGGGGGACCACGCCAGGGAGACTGGTCTCTCCACTCGGACTTAATAAATCAGATTTGGACCAGATTCGGTCGTGCAGAAATAGACCTTTTTGCAGCCCGGAACAACAGGAAGTGCGCACTTTGGTGCTCACTGAACCCAAAAGACGACCCCCCCCTGGGAGTGGACGCTTTTGCGCGCAGATGGTGGTCAGAAAAGAAGCTTTACGCTTTTCCACCAGTCCCTCTCATTCCAGGAGTACTAGAACGAGTCAGGGAGGAGAAACTATCTCTCATCCTGGTGGCTCCAGAGCGCAAATATGCACCCTGGTTCCCAGACCTGCAGCAGCTGGTAGTGGACAGCCCCCTACAGCTACCGTGGAGGGAGGATGCTCTCCTCCAGGCAGGAGGGGCGATCAGACATTTCCCTGAAATAGGCCAACGCCTTTGGGCCTGGAAGCTGAGCGGTGCCGCCTAACGAACTTAGGCCTCACCCCAGCCATGGTCCGGACGATTCAAGACGGCCGTGCCCCAGCCACAACTGCGCTTTATGCGTCTAAGTGGGCAGCTTTTCAGCGGTGGTGCGGGGACAGAGGTATCGAGGCCACAGCATGTGACATCGGCTCTGCCCTGGTTTTTCTACAACTGCTGTTGGAGAGAAAGCTAGCGTTTAGCACAATAAAAGTGTACGCGGCGGACATTTCATCATGCCACGAGGGTTTTGCTGACGGGACGTTGTTCAATCATATTCTGATGAAACGTTTCCTGAAGGGCGTTAGACGCCTTAGACCCTTGAAGCGTGACATCACACCCCAATGGGATCTAGCACTAGTTCTGAACGCTTTAACCAAAGCCCCATTCGAACCCTTAGAGGAGGTGTCAATGAGGTTTTTGTCCATAAAAACTGCTCTTTTGCTGGCATTGACGTCGGCAAAGAGGGTGAGTGACCTCTGTGCACTTTCCATAGCTCCCTCTTGTTTACATATTAAACCTGATGGCAGCTCAGCGACTTTGAGGCCTAATCCGGCTTTTATCCCAAAGTCGATCACCAGCAGTTTTAAATCTCGGACAATAACTCTGAGCGGTTTCCACCTCCCTCCTCATGCTTCAGAGGAGGAAGCCAGGGCACACCGGCTGTGCCCAATTAGGGCTCTCAGAGCTTATCTGGCACGCACAACGGGTGTACGCCGCTCTCAAAGTTTGTTTGTCCATTTTAGGGACAACTCAGCGGGTCATGCTCTGTCCTCTCAACGTCTCTCTCACTGGCTATGTGAAGCCATAACAGAGGCCTACAAAGCTGAGGGGAAGGAGCCTCCTGTGTCTCTGCGAGCGCATTCGACGCGAGCTATGGCCTCGTCTGCAGCTCTGCACGGTGGGATGTCGGTCAGCGACATCTGTCAGGCCGCAGCTTGGAGCTCGTCCTGTTCTTTTACCCGTTTTTATTTACGGGATGTTTCTACTTTTTCTATGACCCATTCAGTTCTGGGAGTCCTGGATAAGTAGTGGGAGGGCTCCTCCTAATGTTTAACTGTTCCTCTGTACATAGTTCATGCAACAGTTGTCTTGGCATTATTTTGTTTCCAGTCAGAGAGTGTTCCTCTCCTTGACTATGTGCAAAACACACACAAAAAAACCCCACAACAACAATCAATATCTTCAGTGTTGTGGCTTGCTGCACAGCAGCAGAGCACGCCTGGAGGTTGTTTGAAGGCCTGCAGGCCTTCCTCCAGTCCACCACCTGCCTTCCTCTTGCATGAGGAACGACGTGCTTATTGGAAATGGGAGAGCAGATGCTCCTCATTGGTGGGATCCAGCGTGGCATGGACTATTTCCTGCTACGCCCTTTATTCCAATAGGCGGAGCCAAAGGGCGGAGCTAACTACGACACTAGAACGTTGGTTACGTACCGTAACCCCAGATTCTATGAGTAGTTAGCGGAGCCCTTTGGCTATTGGGCCACTCTGTATCCAAATGGCTGAATGAATTAGCTATATTTGGAGATAGATTCACCTCGGTCGAGGGGTTTTATCGACCCGAGGGGTGGGCCCATCCGGTAGGTGGGCGTGGACTAAAAAGGTTTTCAGTAAGGCGCTGACGCGCGGGGGGACTTCCAATAGGCGGAGCCAAAGGGCTCCGCTAACTACTCACAGAATCTGGGGTTACGGTACGTAACCAACGTTTATTTAGCACGTTTGGCTAGCCGGATGTCTGCCTATCAGCACCAAGAGCAGGTAAGATTGAATTGAAAATTAAGAATAAACACAAGTAGATAATGGTATCTTGTTAACTGAGTACATTTATTAAACCAGCATGATGATTAACCATTTAAATCCTTTAAAGGATTCTAAAATGTCCAGCAAAATAAGACCATCGGTGGGACAAAAGCAAAGCATTTTGTTTTATTTAACAAACGAACAAAATCAGAAAAGACAGAGAGAAACACAACCAACAGAACAACAACAAGCAGAAGAGCAACAGAAGAATACATGGAAGACCAGGAGACAGGACAGGCAGAAGAACAGCAACAAACAGTGTCCCCCAAGAGCAGCAACTCTCAGCAAATTATTCATGATTATTTTTGATAACTAATATTACAAGTGAGTATGGGGGAACCCAATATGGTGCTCACCTCCTGATGAGAAACCTGCTAAGTTTTATTAATTTTATTAAGAATGACTTTCCCAGTAGCCCAACACCACATTCATTCAACCTTTATTTATACAGGCTAGCCTCGTTGAGCCACGGGGACTCATTTACAAGAGGGACCTGTCTCACTCACACCCAGGGTCAATTTAGAGTTACCAATCAGCCTAACATGACTTCTTGTCCAATATGTCTCTCTGATCATTAGCATAACACAGTATTTATGTTAGCTCTATTTGTTTGGCAGGAAGAAAGCTGAACATTGGCTTCACCACCAGGGCTAAGCTGAACAAGTTGCTAGATGATGGAGACATCACACCACAACAAATAACTTCCATGAGGCTGCTTTAACATTTCTGCTCAGAGCTGTAGACTATGCCATAAAGAAGCTGCCCCTACAGGAACCACTACTGAGACATGTAACGTATGTTGATGTTCGACAGAGGTCTGAATGCAGCATAGATGACGTCCTTTACTTTGTTGAGAGGTTAGGGTTTTTCAATAATTACTACTTATCTTGAATTTTACAAGGCATTTTGTCTTTATGTAAATGAGATTTCCCTATGTGGCTTTTCTTTTAAAATGCTTTTATTTATTTTCTGCTGTTGGTTGATGACTATCAGAAAATAAAAAACGTGTAACTCTTTGCTCATACATAGGTTTCCCCACCTGCTCCCCTACCATGGACCAGAGGAGCATGAGCTACTGGCAGAGGAGTTTCTGGAGTACCAGACAATGACGTTGCCACCACTGCAGCACCCAGAAGAATTTGAAATGGAGAGTTTCTGGGCTGAAATGGCTATATGGAAAGATAAGGTAAAGCTTATTTTTTAACACCAAGAACACAGTAGAAATAGCCTCTCAAACATTACTGATACCTGTACATTTGAAGCACTATGGAAGATACAGTGATACAGGGATCAATTGGCTAAAGGACTTAAAAGAAAACGTCACTTGGGAGCATATTTCCATTGTATTCTTGGTTCATTTGTCACAGTTGACAGGAGTACTCAGATTTCCAAGGCTTGCTGCACCTCAAAGCTGGTCCTCGTCCTCCCACATTCGAATGCTGATGCAGAGAGGGTTTTTTCGGTGGTGGGCCTCAACAAAACAAAGACTAGGAATAGCTTGGCACTAGATGGTACCCTCTCCTCCATCATGGCTAGAAAGATGGCTGATTTGGAGCCATGCTTGAAGTGGGAGCCGTCATCTACAATCATCAAGGCCTCTAAGAAGGCCACAGGCCTGTACAATCAGTCACACAAAATATGAGACTTGAGGAATTCCAGCTGTTCCCAGCTTTTTGTGTGAACACACAGTTCAAAACACTTAAAATTCAATTGTTTACAACTCATCTGCTTACCATTTAGGCACTGTATTTATATGTTTTGTTGCTGTTTCGCTGTTGATATGTACATTTTCTGCTAAACCCACTGGAAAATGAAGAATGTCTCTAACTTTCCTCTTGTCATTTTTGACTAAACCTACATCATAAAATGCTCTTCATACAATGTACAGTAACAGTTAAAACACAGTCAAAAAGGTGGTAAATACTAACATTTATGGAGGACTTACTGACATTATTAGAAATAAAAGCAGAAATATATAAATAGACCATTAAATGAATATATGCACTTAAAGTTTAAAGTTTAGTTTAAAACAAAGCAAACAGGAAAACACCTGTGCTTTTGTTTTAAACTAAACCTTAAACTAAACTGAGGCAGCACAGACATCTGCATCGTGGATCCTGCTTTATCCTGTCTGTTGACCAATAGGAGAAGAGCTGATCCAGGAAAGGTTTCCTTTTTTATTTAATTGGTGCATTTTAAGTTATTTATTGGTTTTTATATGTTTTAGTTATTTATTCATCCATTAATATATTTCTTTCTACTTTTTATTTCTAATTATGTCAGTTTCGGTCCTCCATACATATTCAAATATGAAATAGTATTTCAATCTGACACAGATCTATAAAGTAGAGTGTAGGGAGTCATTTTCAGTCAATTTCTATTGTAGGATGTAGCCAACAGGATGAGGGCAGGTGAAGCTCACCAGCACAATCAAACCCTGTTGCCGCGCTGCCCCGCGTTGCACACCCCCCCACACACACACACAAACAAAATTCTCACTCTTTGGCTTTTTGAAAAGTTGGCAGCCCTGCTGACAAGAAAATGAGAGCTAAAGTACCAACATTCAACGTGGGTGACACGGTTCGTGTTCGCAGACCGGATCACGTTTCCAAAGGATCTTCCAGATTTACAGAACCACGTACTGTAATAAAGAAAGTTGGACCAAATACTTTCTTACTGAGTGATGGGCGCAAGTGGAATGCTTCAAAACTTGCACTCTTCCTAAAACAAATCCTACGTGCTTCAGAACAAAATGATGATACTGTACTCGATACATATGCACCAGGAAATACTGATGAACCGCTTGCTGTGTTGAGAAGAAGTCAAAGAGATAGAAATTCACCAAGATGGTTGTCAGGTTTTGTAAGTTAGAGTGAAAAAAATGTAAACTATTTCTGTTCATACTGTTCTGTAAGAAGTAAATTTACTACTGTTCATACTGTAATGCAAAGGGTTAAAAGAGTAAACTTTCATATTACTGTTGGCTTACAGAAATAATAATTTGATTACTTAGATTTTCTGCTGTCAAGTACATTGTACAAAATTACATGTAAGTAATTGTTTCAGGAAAAGGGAAATGTTGTGTCCTGCAATTGCATAAGACTGACAGCAGGGGGAACCTCCGGGTAGGGAGAGAACAGGATGTGTAGAGGGGAGAAGAAGAAGTTGAGAAGTGTTGAATAAAGCATGGTGTTCGTAACGGAGCTACGTCTGCAGTGGTCTGATTCTACTCTTACATATTAGCAACACCACAACACAGTGGAAGAGTCTGCGTGAGGTTAATGATGTCCAATTAACCAGTGAACAGGGTGCAGTGGTGGGTACAATAATCACAGCCAGTTATGAATCTTAGTGCACCATGATAGACAACATCCGCAGGGTGCTTGGAGCATTCATGTAGAGAATGTCACTGTAATCAATGGAGGGAAGGAAAGTCACAGATACAAGGCGTTTCCTAGCATTCAGTGTTAGACATGATTTATTTCTGAAAAAGAAACCCAGTTTAACTTTCAGTTTCTTCACTAGGTTTTCCACGTGGAGTTTAAAATCAGAATCTGTTGGAATCCTGGCAAAAACCAATGCAGATATGTTCCAGTCTTTGTACATCTACCTTATAATATTTTTGCTACTTTTTCTTTTCTTTTGTTTACTGTTTAATGTATTTGTATCATTGATGTTCATCATTCTTTAGTTTGTAGCAGGTCGCTTTCGTAAATGAGCCCTCGAGGCTCAACAAGATTTACCTGACTAAATAAAGGTTGAATGAATGAAAAAAAGAGAGATGCGAATCGACCAGGATACCCAAATATTTATAGGAATCAACAAACTCAATAGGGACACCATTTGAGGATAAAATCAGAGGAAGATCTGCTGGGACCGACTTCCTACTTGAAAAAAACATCCCTTTTGTTTTATCAGCATTTAGGACAAGTTTGAGACGGAACAAATCTGACTGAATGATGTCAAAAGCGGATTGCAGTAACTGGAAAGCCTTAGCTACTGTTTTAGCTCGGCAATAAACAACTGTATCATCAGCATAGAAATGTAAGGATGCATCAGGGATGCTCTGACCTACATTAGCTATGTAGATTGTAAAGAGGGTTGGTCCTAAAACTGAGCCTTGTGGTACAGCATTTTAAACTATTAAATAGCTGGAAAAAGTACCGTTATGTTGAACACATACAAGATACAAGATACAAGAAAGGTTTATTGACATTGCATCAATTTTCACCGATACAGCGTAAGTATGTAATTACAGTCATCCAGGAGAGAGATTAGTGTAACAAGCTGCAGCTGAACAAAACATATTTTATCGATATGTTCTTAGCGCGGCCTACCCATCTGTCCCCAGATGAAGGTCAAAGATAGGAAAACAGGATAAGACACGGGGTTTACAGCGTTGATATTAAAAAAAGATGAATCACGTTTTGTCTTCAAGACACCGCGTGATCCAGTAAAAACCATATCAAATAAAGCACATTTAGTTACAGGACAAGATGCATTTATGACGGCAGGCGGGAGGAAACAGTCTGTGTGTAACAATTCTAGATAAGAAACAGTTCGCTGGTCTCAGAGCTCGGCTCAAACCAAGAATGCACACAGAAACCTCTCGGGGGAGGGGTAGGGGGGCAGCGGGTTCTTCAGCTCCCAGTCTAGGAGAAGATTTGTAGCCTTCAACAGTCCAAGGCCAGAGGCCAGATTAGATTAGTTGCTTTATTTTCCAGTCAGACCACAGTGTTCTTTTACTGCGGTCTTTAAGTCCAGGTTCTGTTCTCTGGGTCCAAATCGCCGAATTCGTGTCAGGTTCCGAGCTAAAAGATCCCTTCCGTATGTGCCCTGTTTGAATCCGAGCGGCTGTAAACGAGTCCACAGTTCACACTGCAGGTCCGCGGCAGCCACCGCTTCTCTCACCGTGTGACACAGCCCGCACAACAGCTGGGAAGGTCCTTCATAGCCTGGATCAAAGCATTTTCGCTGAGCGGAGGTCCTCGTCAGCACGCCAATCGCCGCGGTCCCCCTCAGCCCTTCAGTGGCACGAGCCACCAGTGTCCCAATAAATCACAGAGATTCCACGTCCCCGACAGAAAGAGCGGACAGCTGCATTAGCCTGCTCATAGAGTCCATAATGCAGCTCACCGCCTGCATGTCGATAGGGCGCCCTGGCTCTCCCTGGCCAGTGCGCTTCGCAGAAATTTTTGTTGTCGATAGAATCGATAAGTGAAATAGCCCAGAAGACAGTCCACGCACATAATTCCATTCCAAATTGGTTCGAGCGAGCGCTGAAGAGTTGCCTCCGATTCGAAAGATAATTAGAAAACCAACCAATGGTGTGATCAGAGAAACCGAATTCTGAGAGCTCATGACACAAGATGTTATGATCCACTGTGTCAAAAGCTTTAGACAGGTCTAAGAAAAGTGCAGCACAATAGTCCTTAGCATCCAATGCTTCAACAATGTCATTAAGAACCTTCAGTGAAGCAGTCGTTGTGCTGTGTTGTTTCCTGAAACCAGATTGATGAAGAGGTAAGATGTTAAATGAGTCCAGATAATTTTTGATCTGAGAGTTTATCAGTTTTTCTAGAACCTTGGCTAAAATGCAGAGTTTAGAGATCGGTCGATAATTGTTCAGTGAGGTGGGATCACCTCCCTTCAGCAAAGGAAGAACAAAGGCTGTTTTCCAAGCATCCGGAATGGTGTTTTGGCTTATGGACAGATTAAAGATGTGGGTCACAGGGACTGTGATGATATGAGCAGCCAGCCTTAAGAAATAAGGTGGAAGTTCATCTTGACCTGCAGATTTTTTAGGATCAAGATCTTTTAACAGTTTATTTACCTCACTGACTGAGAACAAAGAAAAAGAGAAGGTGTGACTAACTGAGGATTTACTTGTAGGAGGAATTTGATTTGTAGAAGTTTGATTATTAGATGAAGTGGCTGATTTTCCATTTGTAACTGTGTCAAATAATGAACTAGAAGCAACAACATGTTTGTTGAAACAGTTCAGGATCTCATGCTTATTTGACACAGGAACAGAGTCAACAAGAAGCTGTGATGGGAGGTCAGATGATTGGGGGGTTCCTGAGAGAGATTTGAGGGTTTTCCAGAATTTTTTAGGGTCGTTTAGATTTTTGGAGGTCTGAGATAAGAAGTAATTACGTTTTGCGGCTTTGATGGCAGTTGTGCGCGCGCATTTATTCCTGCCGAAATTTCAACCAGAGTCTGAGTCTGATTTTCTTGCTGCGGCCCAAAGATGATCTCTCCTATGCAGGAGGTCAGCTAGTTTAGGAGTAAACCATGCAGGGGCTGTCACGGCCCTTTATCCTGAACTGCCGGAAAGGAGCGTGTTTGTTTACAAAGAAAATGAAACTATTATGAAAATAGTTCCAAGCAGTGTTCACGTCGTTGATTAGTAGAATACATTGCCAATCAAAGTGGGATAGATCCCAGAGGAATGACTGTTCACAGAAACGTTTCAAATCCCTTTTTTGAATTATTCTGGGCTAGGTAGAAGTTTAGTAGATCTAAGAGCTGCTATTACGGAATGATCACTCAAAATGTTAGCAAATACAGTACACCTATACCAGGAAATTTATGAGGTGCATTTGTGAAAAACAGATCTAAGGTGGAAGATTTTTCGGGACATTTTTAATCTATGGTCAATCTGTACCCTCACCACACACATTTATACAGCACTGCAACATCTCTACAAAGAATCTGAATCTGTAAAGCTTAATCAGAGCTTTATCACATTCATAAACTGATGGGACACACATCAGAGACAATGAGGGGTTCAGTGTCTTGCCTAGGAACACTTCAACATGTGACTGCTGGTGAAATTGAACCGTCAACTCGCCCATTGGAGGACGACTGCTCTAACCTCTCAGTCACAGCTGCCCCGTAACATAAATGAAAGCAGCAACAAGTCACCTTTTCTGGGGCACCCAGGAGGACTCACATCCATCCATCCATCCATCCATCTTCTTCCGCTTATCCGGGGTCGGGTCGCGGGGGTAGCAGCCTAAGTAGGGAGGCCCAGACTTCCCTCTCCCCAGCCACTTGGAGCAGTTCCTCCGGGGGAATCCCAAGGCGTTCCCAGGCCAGCCGAGAAACATAGTCCCTCCAGCGCGTCCTGGGTCTTCCTCTGGGTCTCCTCCCGGTGGGACGTGCCCGGAACACCTCACCAGGGAGGCGTCCAGGAGGCATCCTAACCAGATGCCCGAGCCACCTCAACTGGCTCCTCTCGATGTGGAGAAGCAGCGGCTCTACTCCGAGTCCCTCCCGGATGACTGAGCTTCTCACCCTATCTCTAAGGGAGAGTCCAGCCACCCTGCGGAGAAAACTCATTTCAGCCGCTTGTATCCGAGATCTTGTTCTTTCGGTCATAACCCAAAGCTCATGACCATAGATGAGGGTGGGAACGTAGATCGATCGGTAAATTGAGAGCTTTGCCTTTTGACTCAGCTCTCTCTTCACCACGACAGACCGGTACAGCGCCCGCTTCACTGCGGACGCTGCACCTATCCGCCTATCG
>JBBPBX010022344.1:10110-21592 GCA_038048925.1 Garcialebias charrua
TATATATATATATATATAGTTGTTCTGTTTAGTGTTAGGTTGGTAGGTTCAGATCGTTGTCGGTGACTGTAAAAGAAATGACACCATAAGTCAGATGTGCCTAATGAAACAAAAAAGGAGGAAAGCACTTCCTGTCCAGGGAGCTCCTGGAGTGTGAAACTGAATATAAATTGACATAATCTTATTTTTACTCTGTATTAAAGTAAATATGTGTAGCAGCTATCAAAATTGTATATCCTTACTGAAGGTCCAGCTCTTGTAGTCACAGTTCACCATGATGGGATTTATTTATAGGCACTTTGAGATTTTTATTAATGAAAAGTGCATTATAAATGGAATTCATTATTATTATTATTAGGCATTTCTTTAAGGTATGCAAGGCCTTTAATTTATTATGATACCAGCAATTCTGCAGGTCACAAGTCACGAACATAAAGAGGAGAGTGTTATGCAAGCTACTCATGAAAGACTAGTGCACCAAGGTGCAGGAATAAAGGTGAAACTGTTCCTCCACACACTGAGATACTGTTAAATACCAGACTGCCTGTGTTGCTTCACGTTGCCCTCAAATTACTGCGCTCTCAGGATTTACACTCAGCTGTCTCTGCCAAGTTGAGATTTTTTATATATACAGTGGTATATTATATACAGTACTGTATATATTTTCCAGTCTTGGAAAGAAAACTGCAATCTGTGATCGTGTTGTAAGACAAGCAGGGGCTTGTGTTGCCTTGTTGTGCTCCTGTGGCTCAGAAAGAGACAGAAACGTCAAAACGCCAGACAAACTGCAGAGGCCGTTAGAGCATCTGTCTTTCATTTTGTTTTCATCGGTTTACTCCTCAAACTTTAAAACCTGTGAAACAAATTAGTCCTACTACTACCTCCGCCTCTTGAGAAGAACAATGTTTTTGGAGAAGGAAATTCCTATCTGCTCCTTTTCTGAATGTTTACTACCATTTTAAAAGTTTTAGAATTAAACGAGCTCATCCTGATGTGTCAAAATTAACCACCTATTCAAAACTGGCGACACATATTCACTATTCTTTTCACGTGTTAGATAAAGTGGTAGTTAAGATGTTTTGAAGAGGGTAGTGTTGGTTATCAACAATTATTATCTTGCCTGTTCTAGACAGCTTTTTAAATTACCTTTAGTTTGGTGAAATAAAGTTTAACTTTGATCAAATGGATGAGCTAAGGCTAGTTTGAGCAGGGCTGAAACAAACTGCTGCAGAATTTGGCACTATTTTTCCAAACTAAATCATTCAAAGAACTTTCGTATTTACAACCAGTAAGAAATACCATTTTCTGTGAAAATGCAGTGTGAATGCTGAGTGCTGAACAAGATGAAACTGAGTTGTTACAGCTAAAAAAAAAAAAAAGCACTAGCTAAAAGTGGCAAAACGCTAGCTAAAAGCAGCAAAAACTTAGATATTAACTAAAAACACCAAAATTATAGTTATAAGTAAAAAAATTAAAAAAGAGTACGGTAGCTAAAAACAAAATGGAGCCAGTGAAAGGCTAAACATATCAAGATTAGCTAAGTGGCGAAGACTTGCTAAAAGCTGAAAGTGAAACATAGTTAAAACTAAAAGTAACATAAACAACAATAAAAAGTAAATATGCTGAAGCAAAAAGTGACAAAAGGCTAACTTAAAGTATCAAAGGACCAGTTAGATGCTAAAAATAGTAAAACACTGGCAAAAAGCTATAAATAGCAAGAAGCTAGCTAAAAACTAAGAGCAAGGTGTTAGTATGGAGAAAATATTTGTAAATCAAGTTAAATCTTTTTTAAAAAAAAACTATAAAAGTTATTAAAACCAAAAATCATAGCATCCATCCCCTGAATGAGCTGATGGCTGTAATGTATTTTATTATTCTTTTTGTTGCTCCGTCCCACAGCGAGTGAAATCACATTCAATATTTTTTATTGTTCTACGCTGGATGTCCGTTCTGATGCAAACCTGAGCTCGAACCTGCAACCTCAGGATTACGAGACCACAGCACAGACCACTGAGCTACTGTGACCCACAAACCCATCGGTGTATGAATCACTAAAACAGCACAATGTATGCAGACGTTATTGCCAAAACATACGGAAAAATAAAAAAATCTGGAACTAACGGTGTGAAATCAGCACTCACACTAATAATAATTCAAAATCTTAAAATAACTTTATTTATTCAGCTTTTATTAGCTCTTAAACTGTTTCATATTAAAAAAGAGACAACACGCTTTTGTTTCTTGTAGAAATAATGAATATGGTTTTATTTTAGAGGACTTGAGACCGTACTGACATCACGTTGGGCCCTCTGTAGGTGTGGATGACGAGCGTCTCCGTCAGATGAGAAAGCCGGGTCAGGTTAAAGGCCAATCAGACTTCAGCACCAAGACGCCGCACCTCATCCTCACCCTGCTGCCCAGTGACAGAGTGGACAACCCGACCAGGAAGAACCGAAAGAAGAGGGCGGCCGCCACGGACACCACAACCTGCTCCCGGTAAACCGCCAAACAAGCCGCTCGTGTGCGGTCTTCTTTGATTGACAGCCCTGAAACGTCTCCGGGGTTTGGATTTCTGTAAAGCTGATGCATAGTTGTGGTTGATTTCCTTTCCCCCACATCCTTACCCACTTTGCAGGCTATTGTGAGGCAGAACTAACAGTAAACTGTGTTTAGAGTGCAGCCCATCAGGCGTGCCGGGTTTTATTTAGACTACCTCGCGCTGCAGGGGGAAGCTCTGGCAGCCTTGTGCAGTCATTACTTTGTGATGGCTGGTTTCTCGGCGCTAACCTGGTATAATTTTCCCATGACCCAGATTTGAATGGCTTCCTCAGACGTAACAGAGCTGAAATACATTTTGTCTGCTTTTGCGTGTCTCAGAGGCTCGGATCAGGGCTGCTGCCTGCGCTCGCTCTACATCGACTTCAGGCGTGACCTCAACTGGAAGTGGATCCACGAGCCAAAAGGGTACAAAGCCAATTTCTGCGCCGGCAACTGTCCGTACCTCTGGAGTGTCAACAACCACTACAACATGGTGAGTGTCAACGGGCTGGCTCGTTCTGTCAGATGACTCGTCAGCAGAGCTGCATCTAATCCCTGCTCAGGTTTTACACCATCACACACCTTTCATGGCAGAGGGCAATGATGTAATTACCTGTGCCCAAGTGTGTTTGTCAGCAGCATAACTCACAAACCACTATCTTGTGGCCGCCACAGCTAAATCGACTTTAATGCATATAAAAAATGTTTATAACTCAGTCAAATTTTTACAAATATTAAACTAACTGTGGTAGTTACTGATGGAATGTTTCAACAAAGAAGAATCCGTCCAGAGGACCTGCTCAACCTTTTTAGATTTAGCTTGTGGACGCCTTGAAAGGATGCTGGTTTCATTGTTTTTTAACAACAACAAACCAGAGATGCACTCGTCACAGATTTCAAGACTGATTCTGATTTTTTTTGTAAAATTCTAACTTGCTGATTTTGATTTTGGTCAAAATTCTAGTTTCTCTCTAAGAATATATAACAACATATAGGGGGTTATAATTTCTGGTTAAATTTAAACATTTAACTGCACCACAGTGCAGCTCATTCGTGTTTCAGGATTAAACAAATTAATTTGTGCGACCAGATACAATGTAATGACAAGAAATTGTAATTATAGTTGACCCACCAGAGATGGAATCATTTTAACATAATCATAAAATTACATCATAACATGTACAACGGATTGGTTCTGATCAAATTTCTATCATTTAAACGTCAACAGATTTAAATTGTGGACAACAGAAAACAAGTACAGTAATGAGATGGTAGTTTACTCATTATCTGAGATCTGTTTATAGGAGGTTTAAATTAAGTTGTTTATTATTTTGGAAATCAAATGAGTTAGTTGTATGAATTGTTTCTTGGAAAGTAAGGGGCAGATAAAATAAGATTTTTTCTTCTTCTGCCGCCTTTCGTTTTATATATGTTTTGTCTTTTCTTTTCTCTTATTGTATGTATTATTGTTGTGTATTTTAATTATAAAATGAATAAATAAACAAACAAACAAACAAACTTTTAGCTTAGTTGTTACTAGCAAAATAAGAAATAGGGATTAAGGAAAGGAGGAAGGAAAAGAAGTTTATCTGGGAAAGCTGCTTATCCTGTTTTGTTGTTAATGTTGTTGTTGTGGCACGTGTTAAAATATAAATGTGCACTTAATGAGTCACCAATTTTAAAAAGCCTGAACTGTGGAGTAAGCAGAAGACATAACTTTGTTAATTAATTAAATGAATAAATAAATAAAATAATCACAGTACTTTTAGTAGAATTTTGCAGCTTTTGCATTTCCTCATTTGTTTTTAAACACCCAACAGATATGATGGCTGACTGAGTCTTTTTCATTCAGGGAACATTTTTAAACTAACAACAACAAAAAGAGCATATTATGAACCAGTGGTGGTGGTGGTGCATTGACAGTCTAAATAAAAAATTAAATTTTATTGCCACTTAGCTGATATGGCGCATTTAGTGACCAGAAAGAAAATGTGGCAAAAAGTTGATGGAGGCACGATGAGCCAGCTCGAACGTTTTTAGCAATTCATGACAAAATAAAAGCAGAACTCTGGGACGAGACAGGTGACCAGATCTGTTTAACTCAAACAATGAGTTTATCAGCAAGAAAGAATAAAGCCACCAATTTCATCAGAACAGGAGGATCTTAACACTTCGGGAGCAACATGATCTGGTATTTATCTGTGAACAGATATGCATCATCCATGATCATTCTGTTACAACTAGGATGTCTCAAATGGGCTATTAGCTTTTTATCAGTACGGTAACTCTTATTTTCCAAAACAAACGTGAGATTTTTGAAAGTCAGACTACCTGGTCACCAGTCAAATGTGTCAAGTTTAAAATGGTCCGATTCCATTCACTAGACCCATCAGTTTATCTAAAGTACTCGTTAAGGAAATGTAGCTTTTGCTAAAATGAAATTATTTTGTTCAGTGCTCATTTTCATACGTGACAGAGTCCAAAATTCATTCAACCTTTATTTAGGCAGGTTAATCTCATTGAGCCTCGAGGACTCATTTACAAGAGAGACCTGCTACAAACTAAATAATGATGACAACAGCAACAATAGATTTTCCTTGAACAATCAACAATAGACAAACATAAGAGAGAAATACAGATTTTTAGGTGTAGAAAATCAAAAACAGGAACATGTCTGCATTGGTTTTTGCCAGGATTCCAACAGATTCTTAAAGCCATTTAGAGAGGTCAAGGCCGAGAGCTTCAGATCTTTTTGTAAGATGTTCCAGGAAGCAGGAGCAGAGTAGGAGAAGGCCCTTTTTCCAAGTTCAGTCCTCACTGACAGAACACTGCAGGTGATCATGTCCTGAGAGCGCACGCTGTAGCTGCACTCACGCAAAGACATGTAGGAGGAGATGTGTGAGGGCAGCAGACCAAGAAGTGATTTAAAGATGAAAATGTACCAGTGGAAGAGTCTGAGTGAAGTTAATGATGTCCAGTTAACCAGTGAATACAGGGTGCAGTGGTGGGTAAGATAATGAAAATGAGTTTCATCCTCCAAAACAATCAAATCATCCCAGAGAGGCTGAATCCTCCAGGGGAAAAAAAATGAAAGAAAGAATCCACAGTGTGAAAAACAGAATTTAGAAATGTAATAATTATGCTTCTTGTTTTTTATTTTTTTTTATTATTATTATTTTTGTGTGTTTTAGTTTCAGAAAGACAGCGCCAAGCCACTTTCTGTTACAGCTCTGGCTCAGCTGTAAAGGGCTTCACGTCCGTGCAGTCGGACTCTTCACACGACAGTTTCTGAACAGCTAGAAACGACAGAAAACATTTCACTCTTTAAAACTGTAGTCCGTCCTATTTGGCTAACGCTAACAGAGTCGCTAAAAGACGCATTTCCAAATCATTTTTTCAGCTTCGTCAGCTGACAGGTTGTTTTTGTACTAGTTTGATTAAATATGGACTTTAAAGCTCCACTGACATGTTCTTTTAACTTTTCAAAAAATGGCACAACATATATAAATATTAAGATAGACCTCTGACCGTTTTTGCTAAAATAATGTTAAATGAATGAAAATTTCTCTCAAAATAGTTTAAAATTAGCGCCGTTTTTTTAGACCGTAAATCCGGATCTTCCGGTCACGTGTCAGCATTCCTGTTTGTGACGTCACGTCCGATACTGAACTCTGCTCAAACGACAAAAATATAGACGCATCCGTCGAATTTAGCCATTTAAAACTACATTATAGCGATTTGGCTTCGCTATAATGTAGTTTTAAATGGCTAAATTCGACGGATGCGTCTATATTTTTGTCGTTTGAGCAGAGTTCAGTATCGGACGTGACGTCACAAACAGGAATGCTGACACGTGACCGGAAGATCCGGATTTACGGTCTAAAGAAACGGCGCTAATTTTAAACTATTTTGAGAGAAATTTTCATTCATTTAACATTATTTTAGCAAAAACGGTCAGAGGTCTATCTTAATATTTATATATGTTGTGCCATTTTTTGAAAAGTTAAAAGAACATGTCAGTGGAGCTTTAAATTATTTTTTACATCATTGCATTTTTTTTTTCTTCTTTAGAGTTTTTATGCATCGTGCAAACTTTTTTTGAGGGAAAACTGAATTTCCACAACCATTTCCACTGAGGCCAATTGGAGACAAATGAGGTTTTTTTTTCTTTCCTAAATATTTTTTCCTCTGATCTGAAGATTCATGATCTTTTTGTGCTGAATAATTTCAGTGGAAACCCTGACAGACATCTCAGAGCGGAGACGCAGCCAAACTACATAAACAGAAACATCTGCGATTGTCAGAAAAATCTGAGCAGCTTCTCGGTCTTGTCTGGTGAAACGCTCCGGTCTGGTCCAAACTCCAATCAGTTCTCAGCGAGACTTTAATACACAGACTGTTAGAAACACAGCTGATGTTTTTTTCTTTCTTTAAATGAGCTTGAAGTGCATCGTTTGTGGTGACTGAACTCAGTTAGCTCATGCTGGTTAACCCCCAGACTCATAAATGGGCTGCCACCCGCAGAAGTTCGTTACTGAACATATATGTTTAAAAAGCACGGCGTGTTCGTCTCGTTGACCTCAGCTGTGGGCACGGAGCCTTTACGACCGTTAAAACCCTTCAAGAACTTCTCAAATCTTCTCATTTACTCAACTTGACACTGAAGTTTACAACAGTGAAATGTTTTACTTTAATGAAGACATCTTGTTTATGTGGAAGTAAAAAGACTGAAAGTGTTACAAGATGAAGTAGCAACAGTTTAACGTCCTTTGACTGGAATTCATTTGTTCAGAAAACTTTCGTCTAAAAAACATCATAATATTTATACCGTTTCATCGCAGCTGCGTTGATCATTTGGAAATAGTTGCTCTTTTTTTGTAGCTTGACTGGAAAATCAGAACCGTACACAGAGAAAATATAAAACGAGCAACAAGTGTGGAGACTGGCTACAAAACTGTCCACAATGACAAATAATGCAGGTTTTTCAGGTCAATTTAAATGTTTTTAACGTCCATTGACTCGTATGCCATTTACTCACAGCTCAAAAGTGATTTTTTAACTTTTTACAACACGTAGCTTCATCCTTCCATCCATCGCTTTTTTTGGACATATTTTTTCTAAAAGCTGATGTGTTTCTGGAGAAAAATGTAGGAAATAAATAAAAACCAGCCAGATAGATGTTGAGCCACCCATCTATCAATTACAGTATCTTTACCTGCCTCTTGTCACTGGTGCCCATATCCAGCAGTCACTGTGCGAAAGGCGGGACACACCCTGGACAGGTCTCAGTTCATCACAGGGACACATAGAGACAAATGAGACAAACAGCCATTCACGCTCTCACTCACACCTAGAGACAATTTAGAGTTACCAATCAGTCTAACATGCATGTTTTTGGTCTGTGGGAAGAAATCGGAGTACCCGGAGAAAACCTGAAAGTTATGCACCATAACTCATGTTCCCTGAAGGAAGGGAACGAGGTGCAACATATGACTATGGGAATTGCGCCGCCGCGCGGTTCACCTAAAGTAATACATTCACGCCTTTTAAGGCAGGTGGGCGTCAGCAATGAGGCCCCACCCTCTTTGCATAAAAGAGACTGATGCCCCACCTTCATCCTCCAAGTGCACTTCACCGAGCTTGGGCATTGAAAGGGCAAACATATGTTGCACCTCGTTCCCTTCCTTCAGGGAACATGAGTTATGGTGCATAACTTTCAGTTCCCTTATCAGTCAGGTTCACTCAGTGCAACATATGACTATGGGAACGTATTTCATTCACGCCCTGAAAATGCTCTGGAAATGCATGCTTGTGGGAACTTATGCCTTTATACTATAGGCATTTTGGCTGTATTCTACTCTGTGGTAGAGAGGACAGCCTAAGTGACATCACATGCTATGACATCCAAACTGTAGTGTTTTGCAAACGTGTTTGAAGATATCCAGTTGGCATCAGCACATATGTCTGTCTGGCACGCCCTTGAAAAGGGCCCATGAGGTTGCCAGGCCTCGAGTGGAATGAGCATGTACCCCAGAGGGCACCTGCTGACCTTTGCTGCTGTACGCCCTTTTTATGGTCAGTCAGTCCCCCAGTGTGAGACGCTGTTTTGACAGGGCTCTGCCAGCAGCTGGATTAGCAAAACACACAAACAGCTGGTTTGCTTTTCTCCAACTGACGGTTCTTTCAATGTAAGCACTCAGGGCCCTGACAGGGCAGAGTGCATTCAGCCTCCTATGTCCCTCGGTTAGTACAGGGGAAGGAGGAAACTTTGATAGTTCAAAGTCCAGACTTCTGGGATTTAAAGTTGGAACCTTTGGAACATATGCGGGGTTTGGACGCAGGGTGACCTTTGACCCGTCAGGGGCAAACCTGGTACACATTGGGTGCACAGATAAAGCGTGGAGGTCGCCCACACATTTAGCTGAGCAAAGAGCTAGGAGCAGAGCAGTTTTATAAGATAACAAATCTATCTTAATGCTGCTAAGAGGCTCAAATGGAGGCTCACACAGAGCGTCCAGGACTAACTGTAGGTCCCAATCAGGGGCCAGAGTCCTGCTGGGGGGCCTTTTTCTCAGTACGTCCTTCATGAAACGTATCATGAGAGAGTGGGCACCGGGTGTTTTACCTCCCCAGCCTTCATGGCACGTTGAGATGGCTGACAGAAAGACCTTAATGGTGGAGAAGGAGCGGCTCTTTTCCAGCAGGTCTTGTAGAAAAGTGAGGAGCTGGACCAGTCACAGGAATATGAAATAATATTCCTCTCTAGACACCAGGCCTCAAAAATACGCCATTTACGAGCGTAGAGAGTCTGAGCTGACGGAGCTCTCGCTCCCTGTATCGTGTTTATGACGTTACCGGGGATGCCGGAGGCCATCAGCCGGTTCCTCTCTGTGGCCAGGCCCAGAGAAGCCATAATTCTGGGCGTGGGTGAAGGAGCTGCCCGTGGACCTGAGTCAGCAGGTCTCTGTGGGGGAGCAACTGCCATGGTGTCCTTGACAACAGTGAGATCACTTCTGGGAACCATGGTTTCTGTGGCCACCTGGGGGCTATGAGTATCAGGGAGAGAGCTCCCCTGCATGCCCGTTCTAGCGTCGCCTGAATCAAGGGGACGGGGGGAACGCATAATATAATGCCCCTACTGGCCAATTGTGTGCCAGAGCGTCTGTTCCCAGCAGTGAGTTTGTTTCCCTTATCGAATGATACAGTGAGTACTGCTGCTGCAGGCGAACAGATCTACAGATGCCCGCCCGTATCGTGCCCAGATCTGGTCCACGATGCGCAGGTTCAGTCTCCACTCTGAGGAGAGCAGGGACCCTCTGGAAAGGGCGTCTGCACTGTGGTTTAGCTCTCCCGGGATGTGTGTCGCTCTCAGCGACAATATTCGGGAGCTGCATCACGTGAGCAGTTTGTGTGTCAAGCTAAGGAGGGGTCGGGACCTTGTCCCCCCCTTCTCTGTTGATGAAGGACACTGTGGTTCTGTTGTCTGATTTTATCAGGACATGTTGTTTTGTAATCAGCCCCTTCTTGTAAAAGTGCTTCATAGACTAAAACACAGCTTTCAGTTCCAGGAAGTTGATGTGGAGCTTTGCCTCCTGCTGTTTCCAGACCCCCTTGGGCATGCTGGTTTCTGCAGAAAGCTCCCCAACCTGTCTTTGAAGCATCTGTGGTGATCAGAACTCGAGACAGTACTCGTCCCAGCGTGACGCCTGTTCAAAAGATTGTCTAGATAATTCAGAACTCTGACCCCTTGACCTCTCAGTGGGGTTAAGGTTGCATCCAGACATTTTGTAAAAGATCCAGACATCCAGACATTTTGTAAAAGATCTTGGTGAAGTTTTTAGCCCAAAAGGCAAGGCCAGAAATTCTAATGCTTTTCCTTCGAAGGCAAAACGGAGATATTTTCTGTGCCGTGCTAGGATACTCACATGGAAAAATGCATCTTTCAAATCCACGCTGCAGAAATAATCCCTCGGTCTCACCAACTGGATTACCTGCCTCAGAGTGAGCATCCTGAATTTGTACGTTTTTATCCTTCTATTCAGGTTCCTGAGATCCAGTATAGGTCTCAAGCCCTGGTCTCGTTTTGGCACGAGGAAGTACTTGCTGTAGTGACCTTTGTGTACACTGTGGTTTGGAACAACATTTATTACTCTCTCCATCATTGTAGTGATTTCTTCCCGTAGAACGTGGGCACGGTCTGGGTTTATATTTGATGGCAGCACCCCTGTGAAAGGGGGTGGCCGCTTGTGGAACTGCAGCCGGAGGCCCTGGCTGACGGTTGACATGACCCATGTGTTTGGACGACACGCCCTCCAGGCCTGAGCGTGTGGGCTGAGCCTGTGGGACATGTGTATTCTGGGTTGTTTTGTGTCAAGGGTGCGGGGAGGGGAGCAGTGACCCCCACCTGAATGTCCTTCGATGAGCTGACCTGTCCACCAGCGGTCACCAGGAAGTCTACCTGTGGCAGACAGTCCCCTGACGACCCGCTGAGGCTCATTGTATTGCCTGACACCTTGTGTTTCACGAGGGAGGAGGGGTGGGTCCTTTTTCCCTTTGTCGAGACTGTTTTCATAAAAAAGGTGCTTTGTTTTGTTTTTTGAGTCAAGACACAAGGCAGGATGTGCTTTTGAAACTTTATTTTCGTGTTTTAAAGAGCAAATTGTCTTTTTTTACACACATAGCAGAAACATGTTTTGTACACACACAAATGTCACTAGCTTTTTGCTGCATTTCACACATAAAGTCTGGGTTTAAAAGTCTGGGTTCCCATACCTCATGGTCGGGCAAACCTGTAAAACTGTGAAGTGGTCCCGTTTTGTCAGGCCAACTTCTGCCTTCGGTCCCGATTCATCGAGGAAGATCTCAGTGGGACTGCTTGGCGAGGAACGAACCTGTTCCTGGTCCAAGCCTGGCCAGCCTAAGGCGGTCCTGCTGCGAGTCTCGC
>JBBPBX010022344.1:21897-33718 GCA_038048925.1 Garcialebias charrua
GAGCGATGGCCGCGGTCCCCATCATCCTGAGGACAAAGTCTGTGGCCCTGTGGGCTTCCTCCAGGATTTCTGCTGCACTCTTTTTGTTTGTAGTTTGCTAGAGCTCCTGTAGCTTCTCTGCCAAGTAGGCTTGCATCATGGCCGAGGCGTTCATGGCGCGGACCGCGAGGCCCTGAGCTCGGTAAAATTTTTCGAGCTGGGAGGCCGAGGCGCGGCAGGCCTTGCTGGGCAGAGTTGGCTTGGAGCCCGATGTTCTGGGGGCTAAGTGGGCCGCCAGCGTGTCCTCCATCTGCGGGATGGTGGCTATACCTGCTGCCTCCATGCCGGCGACGTCAAGGAACTGGGAGAGAGGCAGAAGCATGGGAGCTCTGGGTTCAGCCCATGTGCGAGTCAGCTCCGTCAGGAAATCTGGAAAAATCGGCATCCTGTGCCTTGTGGCCGACTGCTGCTTCGCGAAGATGTAGTTCTCCGCCAACCTCGTAACCTGTTGGCGAGGTGGGGGCTCTGGCCAGCTGATCCGCATCGTGTCCGCCGCTCTGTGACACAGGTCAAACAGAGTGGGGATGGAGACATCTGTCTCTGGTTGAGCTGTTGTCGGGCTCTGGGAGATGTCCTCTTCTTCTCCCTCGTCCTCGTTTTCAGCCTCATCGTCTGATATTTCACCCGAAGCTGTTAGCGAGAGCTCATCTGCGCGTAACAGGCTTCTTGTATTAAACTCGATGGTGGAGTCCCCAACGGGGGCCGCCATGTCCATACTGTCGCCCCAGTCAGCGTGGCCGCTGTCCTCCAGGTCCACGGCCTCGAGCTCCGGTGTGGGAGTGAGTGCCTCTGTGAGGTCTGGGTCCCACGTCGCCGCAGAGCCACCCATGGCCTTGGACCACAATGTCCACTCGACGCTTCCTCACAGCCTCGAGCATCTGGCTGCAGTGAGGGCAGGACTCGGGGGATTCCAGTGCTGTCTTAGCATGCAACATCCCCAGGCAGACGGGACAGGCCTCGTGGGTGTCTGTCGCCAAAGGGGAGTAACCGCAGCCGCTGGGGCAGGCTCGGGTGCTGGGGCTCGCTGGCCTGCTGGTCTAGAGTCGAGCTCGTTAGCTGCAGATAACGTGGTCCGAAGACGTCCTCTCGTTGAGTCGCTCTAGTTGGCTAGCTGGCTAATCTCCGTTAGCCAGGTAGCTAGTGACGCAGTTGGCGCCGTTGAGCAAAGCTGCGAAGAGAGAAGGAAAAACCTTGAGGTTAAATAAAAGGCACTGGGCTAGCTTTCGCTAACCCAGCAGTACGAAGGAAATTTATCTGTATGCTCAGGGTAGGGAGCGAGCTCACCTCCAGTCGAGCGATGCAGTCACAGAGAGAGTCGAACGAAGTTCAGGTGTAAGCGAGGTGAAGGGCATAAAGAGGATGAAGATGGGGCGTCAGTCTCTTTTATGCAAAGAGGGCAGGGCCTCATTGCTGATGCCCACCTGCCTTAAAAGGCGTGAATGTATTACTTCAGGTGAACCGCGCGGCGGCGCAATTCCCATAGTAATACTGTATGTTGCACTGAGTGAACCTGACTGATAAGGGAACCACGCATGCACAGAGAGAGCATGCAAACTCCATCCAGAAAGATCAGCTGGGACTCAGTTTGGTGACAGGCATCAGCTCTAACTGGGCCACTGTGTCACCTAGAGAGGTTGAGCCCTCTAAAATATTTGTGTAGCTTAGAAGCGTCAAAATAAAGTGACTTTTGCACAATTCTAGCAGATGTTTCATCGATTCACACCAGTGCAACATGGTTAGAGTCCAATGAACCATTAAAAAGACTGATATCTGTTGGTGTAAGGTCGAACCAAAGCTGGGTGATCTGACACATCAGGGCCTTCGCGATCATTTGTGTGGAGGAGTGAAGTCTAAATGAAGGATTTCTGAAAGTTTGTCAAAGCGTCTGAGTAATTCTCAGAACAAAAGATAAACATCTAAAGGCAGAACTTGTGAAGGTTTGTGATGGAAACCAGCATCTGAACACCACCACAGTAATGCCACATTGTCATTTTGTGTATCTTTTCTGCAACAGAAAAAAAAAAAACAAATAAAGACCTCGGGATGGGCGGTGTATTTTTCTACTGTTAGGTACTTGTTGCAAAGTATAAAGCCAAACATAAAAAAGTTATTCTGAACTACAGTATGTCATATAGAACAGTTTGAAAGAGATTACTCTGGTATCAAATATTATGCTCAATAATCCAGGTAAAATATCCAACAAAGTTAGGTAAGGTCATCCGGATGATTTCTTTTTTTTTTTGTTGAGACATTTCACCCTTCATCCAAAGGACTTTTTCAGCCGACCCATAGTGGGCCAACCNTCGCGATCATTTGTGTGGAGGAGTGAAGTCTAAATGAAGGATTTCTGAAAGTTTGTCAAAGCGTCTGAGTAATTCTCAGAACAAAAGATAAACATCTAAAGGCAGAACTTGTGAAGGTTTGTGATGGAAACCAGCATCTGAACACCACCACAGTAATGCCACATTGTCATTTTGTGTATCTTTTCTGCAACAGAAAAAAAAAAAACAAATAAAGACCTCGGGATGGGCGGTGTATTTTTCTACTGTTAGGTACTTGTTGCAAAGTATAAAGCCAAACATAAAAAAGTTATTCTGAACTACAGTATGTCATATAGAACAGTTTGAAAGAGATTACTCTGGTATCAAATATTATGCTCAATAATCCAGGTAAAATATCCAACAAAGTTAGGTAAGGTCATCCGGATGATTTCTTTTTTTTTTTGTTGAGACATTTCACCCTTCATCCAAAGGACTTTTTCAGCCGACCCATAGTGGGCCAACCAGTTTACTGGTGATAAGATGGTTTCTGGGGCCGCCCTCTCCCCCCGTTGACTACTCTGAAGCAGCCATAGCCAAAATGGTTCAAAACATCAAAGTTCATGCTCAGGTAAAAAAAAAATCCAAAAAAAGTTGTCAGGTCATTGGACAGATGAAGTCCTTTGGATGAAGGACGAAACGTCTCAACAAAAAAAGAAACCGTCCAGATGACCTGACTGAACTTTGTTAGTTTACCTGGATTACTGAGCATGAACTTTGATGTTTGGATCCACTTTGGTTATGGCTGCCTCAGAGGAGTCAACGGGGAGATGGCGGCCCCAGAAACCATCTTATCACCAGTAAACTGGTTGGCCCACTATGTGAGTGTGCTGCTTGTGGGACTGAATTTATTGTGGCTCCTCGGACTGATGAAGTTCTTTGGATGAAGGGTAAAACTTCTCAACAAAAAAAAGAAACCATCCAGATGACCTGACTGGACGTTGGTGGATTTACTCTGGTAGTTTTCCAGATATATTGATATGCAATTCGTAAATGCAGGTACGCGCTAAATGTAAACAAAGAATTTTGCTGAGTCCTCTAAAACCTCATGGAAGCTTAAGTCACATGACTGACCTACATTAGACTGGCTGCAGTCTGTGGAGGTGGAACTGGACATGCGTAGAGTCTCAAAGACGTTTACTCCTGCTAAACATAAAAGAAAAGAGGGATTAAGACAACTGTCACAAATTAATCACATTTGCTAGCACAATTTTTATTTAAGGAGACATCAACCATCGATGTAAGAAAATATACTGCAGATTTTGTTAATTACTTTATATTTTTTAAGTCTTTTTATGGCTTTGCAGTGGCTTCCTTTAACAAGCTGAAGCAAACTTCCAGGAAAGCTGCTTTAAGAAAACCCAGAGTCTGATTCTGGACCTAGAAAAACCTTAAACTGTCTGCACACTGATGCTCCTAATGTACTCTGGTTTGAGTTGAATGGTTTTGGTCACAGCGGGTTAGGTTTATTCCCAGTGCAACTGGAAATTTTTCTTGTTGCCAAAGGTGCTTTAACAAGACGCTAAGAGAAGAGTCTAAATAGTTTGGGCATATTAGATTTTTTTAGTGTTATATTAATCATCTTTTTCTTCCTTTGTCCTTATTGAGTTGTGTATATTCATATAAAAAAGAGGAGGATGAAATAAAAATGTGGTAAATGTGATGGAGTCCAGCAGTTGCTGGACTCCATCAGAACTGTTCCATCAGAACTGTATCTTGACTGACTTTTGGCTGCAGCTTTATTTTCACTGTACAGTTGTGAGAACGCCATCAGTTTTCTTATATAACCGTTTCCCACAAAGTCAAACCGCACGTTAGTTGCTTGGCAATGCACGAAAACAGCTCCACAACTCTGCTGTTTAAGAACGAAAAATGCGACGACTTGGCCAAAACCCCACGTCGAGGCAGAATCGCATCACTCGCAGTAAAAGGATGGTGCAGAAAATTAAAGTTTTACTATTATCATTTTTAATGAAATGTCTCTTTTGGTCAGATCCTGCCTTTGTACAACAAGCTGAACCCCGAGGCCTCGGCGACGCCCTGCTGTGTTCCTCAGGACCTGGAGCCCCTCACCATCATGTACTTCGTCGGCCGCACCCCTCGCGTTGAGCAGCTCTCCAATATGGTCGTCAAATCCTGCAAGTGCCGCTGAGGGGAGCAAAGGAGGACGATTCAGGAGCAAAGCAGCAAACTGCTCCTTTAAGATGGAGCCTCTGCTCTGTTTGATCCCCACAGTTTTATTCTTCACAGTCACGAAAGCTTCTCTTCTTTATTTGTCTGGAATTTTCCATTTGATATAGGACACTGTAAATATGATGGCATAGTTAAAATTAAACCAGTGCTTGTGTATTAAAACTTTTAAAAAGTGTCTTTGGGTCTGTCTGACTCTGGCGTGATAATCTTTGTGCAGCCGTGGGCAGAGCAGGCCAGACGTGCTTGTTTTTAGGTTTGGAGGTGTTGATTTGAAGGAGGCGGCGGGGCAGATAGCACATTCAAACACGCAGGAGGCAGGGAGCAGATAATAAAAGAGAGGCATAAGCTGCGTCCAGGCCAGAGGCCTCGTGCCAGCTCTCTGCGGTCCCCGGGCTGAAATCTGCCCACCGTAAACAGGATGTAAAAGGTTTCCAGACACCAACCCGACCACTCACGGAACGCCAGATTTAAACACTCCCCTCGTCTCCTCTGTCTCTCTCTCTCTCTCTGTCTGTTACTTGAGGTTCTGAGATTTGTGGTGGGAGGAGAGAGGGAGAAAAGAGAGGCTTTGAAAATGAGATGTGGGATGGATGACAGGGCTCGATTTGGAACAGCTACACGTTTTGGAAGGTGGTATTTTTGCAGCACTGGCAAATTTGTAACTATTCGGGTCATGCCAGATCATTATATAATCACACGTTCAGGTTCTTTTTGTGTTTGCTTTTGCTCTCAACACTCATTCTGTTATTGTAAAAGGCTGTTGACCCATTGCTCATCCCTGTGCTGTGATTACATTTCATCATACCTGTGTTTACCAGCAGCCTCCCTGATGCAGCTTTTCTACACCCAGCCATCCACACACAACACTTTTGATAGAACGCTTGAAATAAAAAACATCCCTGGGACTCGTTTTAAATATAGGCTCTCTGGTATGCCAGTGGTTTGTGTGTGAGAGGGAGACAGAGAGCGACGGGGTGTGCAGGCCTTTCTGGGTCGAGTTTGCATGTTCTCTCCGTGCATGCTTGGGTTTTCTCCAGGTACTCCGGTACGGTCCAAAAACATGCATGTTAGGTTGATTGGTAACTCACTGTCCCTAGATGTGAGTGAGAGAGTGAATGTTTGTCTCTATGTGTCTCTGTGATGGACTTGCGACCCGTCCTGGGTGTACCCCGCCCCTCGCACAGTGGTTGCTGGACATGGTCACCGGCGACCCCCGTGACCCAAAATGGAAGAAGCGGGTAAAGATAATGGATTGATGGATGAATGGAGGTGTGTGTGTGTCCTTGTTTATGTTACTTTGTGAGGCCCATTTTTCTGAGTTATACCTAATTGTGAGGACCAACTGCTTCTTATGGGGCCCAAAGCCCGGGCCCCATAAGAACAAGTCCCGTTGGTGGGTTAGGGGTTAGGTTTAGGACTAAAGTGTGAATTGAGGATGTGTTAAGTTTAGGGTAAGGTATGCATTGGTAATGGTTAGGTTTAGGGTAAAGGTCAGGGTTAGGCTATAGAAATGAATGAAAAATGAATGGAAGTCAATGCAATGGCCCCACAAAGATAGCAAAACAAACCTGTGTGTGTGTGTAGTGAGGTCATGTGTGATAGGACAGAAATGACTCCTTAAGTTTTATCATAATTTTTATTGTAATTGTGTTGTACAAAGATGTTCTCTTTGTGACCCATCTAAAAGTAAGATGTGGATGTTTTATTTTATTGCAAGTATGGGTGTGTGTCTTTATAAAAACCGGGTGACAATAAAGTTTTAGTACAACAGGAAGTAGTCCAATCATAACAAATACACGACTGCCACAACAACAAGCAGCTACAAATGTAATTAGGCAAGCTGGTGGTTTTGTAAGTTTACTGGAGTCGGACCATTACCACAAGAAAATATTGGTTTTAATTTGTCTGGTTGTGAAATTGTGTTACGGGATACCTCAAACATTGTCCTGGTTGTTGCATCAGCTGTTTTTTGTTTTGTTTTCTAGGTTTGCAGTCATTTAAAAATATGATATCTGGTGACTTTCACTTAACTCAAGATTTTAAACACTACAATCTAAATTACTATAACTGGAAATTTATTTTAGATACTGAAATAATAAACACGTAAAAAATGATTGACTTTTTTTTTCAACTATTTGGTTTAATTTCTTGCAGCTGTGATTTTCACACTGTTCATCTGATCCACAGCACATCAGTAGCAGAGACGATTGGTTTATAAATTTGCATTTTGCTACTCTACAACCAAACTACAATTTGCTAATTAACAAATTTAAGACATGAGAATACAAATAGCCCAACCGTTATATTAATCTACTGTTTTTTATTTTATTTCTCGTAACAGTTAAAGCAACAAATATGCTACTGACTATCATTTTTAATCTTCATTTTCATATGATTATCTTAAGATTCTTTATTTTGTGTTTCCTGACTCACAGTGGGATACCAACCCAATTTAAGAATCACTGTTTTAGACTGTTTCTCCACAATCCTGTGTACTTATGCAATCTTCATGTACACTTCGTTCCTTCATTTTGTAACAGCAACAGTATAAAGTGTAGCCAACACACTGTGTAAACAGATCTCATGCTGTGAAACTTGCTCCTTCCAGAAATAATACAACATTCATGGCTGAAAAGCTAAAGTCCAACTCAAAACCTTGCTAAATAAATAAGCTAAATTCAATTTAATTCAGTTTCTTTATGTAAAAGTTACAACAGAAGTTGTCTCAGGGCACTGAACAGAAATATTCACATACATAAAAAGTCAGTTATTGAAGTTATGATTAATAAATAAACCTGCTTTCAAATTTAAACTGAGTTCAAACTTTTATAGGTTTACAAAAATATATATTTTTTAAAGTTAGAGGATAAATTATAACCAATAATAAACAAAAAAGCCGTCCTTGAGCACATCACACGATGCCGTTGATGCTCAGCATCATAGACCTCAAACTAAAATCACTTTATGGTCAAAACAAAACAAAAGACAGGTGTTAGAGTAACATTATGCATAATACACATAATATTGGTTAGTGCTTGGAGAATGTGTTTGAGCTAACACAACAGGTGAAAATGCAATAAAGCAATAAAAATCAAAGCTGATGGCGTTTTAGGTGCTAGTATTAGCATGTTGCTATTGTGGCAAATTGGGCTGAGTGTTCATCATCATCATCATCAGCTTTATTTATAAAGCGCTTTAACACAGCCACAGCTGAAACAAAGTGCTGAACATCAGTTACAAACAAGATAAAAGAAAGCATAAAAACAGAGCTACAAAACTAAATGGAGCTTATTTATATAGCGCTTTCTAGCCCCCTGTGAGGAGCCCCAAAGCGCTTTACAATACCAGCCATCCACCCATTCATTCACACATTCATACACCGGTAGTGGTAGCCTGCCTTGCAAGGCGCCATCCAGACCTACCGGGAGCAACTCGGGGTTAAGTGTCTTGCCCAGGGACACGACGACATGGTGGGCGGACGCGGGATTCGAACCTCTAACCTTCTGATCGGGGGTTGACTGCCATTACCACTGTGCCACGGCCGCCCCATGACACACAGTGAACTAAAAACTCAATTTAAAATGCAATAAAATGACGTTAAACAGATAAAATCAATACAGTACCAATAAAAATGAAGTAAAATCAAGTCTCAGTTGGGTTGAAGGCCAATGAGTATAAATGAGTTTTCAGGTGGGTTTTAAAAATGTACAGTGAGGGATCTGTCGAATGTGCAAAGGCAGAGCATTCCATAACTTAGGGGCACTAACGGAGAAGGTCCTGTCTCCTTGAAGCTTCCTCTTACTCTTTGGAATGACAAAACTGTCCTTAATGTGCAGTGTTCGAATTCATACGAAGCAGCACAAAATATTCTCATTTATTTTTATTAAACCAGCTAGGCAAATCCCACTAAGATTACAGATCTCTTGCGAAGGAGACCTGGGCCTGAGGGCAGTGTAAACATTCAAGTTTCGTCTAGCTTGTATTGCTTATATTAGTTAGCCTGGTCATGGAGGAGCATGACAAAGAGCAAATTCTACTTGTTTTGTAACTTGCAACAAGAACACACGGTGCTGCCATGAGAACTCAGAGGTCAGAGTTCAAACTCAAAGTTTTCTCCACATTTTAGCATCCCCAAAATTAATTTCCTATTGGTTAACTGATGGGAAGCATGGTGGCTCAATTGGTCTCAGTGGTCACTAGATCAAATCCCAGCCGGGGACCTTGTGGAGTTTGCATGTTCTCTCCATGCATATGTGGGTTTTCTACGGATACTCCGGTTTCCTCCCACAGAACAAAAACATGCATGTTAGACTGATTGTAACTAAATTGTCCCCATGTGGGAGAGAGAGAGAGCTGTTCGTCTTGTTTGTCTCCATGTGTCCCTGTGATGGACTTGTGACCTGTTAGGTGTCCTCGGCCTCTCGCACAGTGATATGGGCACCAGTGACCCCCACGACCTGAAAAGGAAGAAGCAGGTAAAAATAATAGATGGATGGCTCGTTGATTGACTGATTAACTTTACGAGTCAAACCGATTTGAGTTGGCCACCCTATATAATTAATCTGGGTAGAGCAGAACGGGTTTACAGAGTTAAAAGTTAAGACGGTAGTATCTAAGAGTTATCTCCATACCAAATACTACAGTAAGTACTGACAGAAAAGGCAAGATTTTGTTTAAAACATCGGCACGCTATATGGTTGGCAATATGTCTTTCTTCAAGAAATGCTACTATCATGTTTTGTGTTTTTACAAAGAGGTCTGTGTATAAACTACATCAAATGTCAGAACAGTGCAAAGAAATTCAAACCGTTTGGCAGATATTGCACTTGCTTTTTAAGATGAAGTGAAGTTGTTCTTTCACTGTGTGCGTGCATGTATGCGTGTGTTGGGGGTGTCAGTGCTCTGGCTTAAGGCTCCTTCCCCCCTGAGTAAACTAGCCCCAGCATCTGTTAGTCTTTTCCACTTAACTACCTCTTGCTACGTCCAACCTGTACTTATCCCACGATACAGCTCCTCACTGTTCCGTCTCACACTGGTTCCTTATGTCCTTGGGAGACACAAATACTCTAGATACTGACCCTCCTCTTAAGCGTTTGTATGTACGCCCTTCTTTCGTCATAAGCCATGTCTGTGCCTCTAACCTTGGCAGTGTGCACAAACGCCCAGGGCATCAAGTGCACACCCATACATACAAACATACATATGCCATGATTCATGAGTCTGGTTTTCAACACGTCAACCAAACCCGTCATACTGGCAGAAAATGTAAAGGGGCCTTTGATAGAAGCTGTAAAACGTTCCCGAGAATGAACAGAGGGCAGTTTTTCTTACATGTACCTCCTGCTTTAGGCTCACATTACAGGTTTGGATGAAACTTCAGGCTGAAGTCATGCCTATTTATTTCAGGCAGCTGAACTAAAGCACAGCTCTCAGGGCAACAGGATGCCATGAACACAGAACACATTTATAAACAACAGAGACATCACACAGAAGGAAAAAAAAATATGTATGCCTCTCTATGATTGTCTATTGTTGTCACTGCGCATCATTCTTTGTTGAAAACAGGTCTCTCTTGTAAATGAGTCCTCGAGGCTCAATGGGATTAACCTGCCTAAATAAAGGTTGAATGAAAAGAAGTAAACGCAATATAAAGATATGTGGTCTTGGCATTTCCTTAGATAACTTTACTAATTGGCATTTCTATGTATGTGAATGTTCCTGTAAAGCGCCCTGAGACAACTTTGTTGTGATTTGGTGCTATTAGGACAATTAGGGCCTGGGTTAGAGTTGGAGTGGAGGGGAAACTGGTATAATGCCAGCCTTTGCTCCTTCTCTTTCCTTTTTAAGTACACTTTACAACAACACTCACCAACAGCACATTTGGGGACGGGGTGTGTGTGTCGGGGTCTAGATTTGTTAATTTCAATTTTATTTATTTATGTATTTATTTATATATATATTATTTATTTATTTTTCTCTTACCCCCCTGGTTGCCTGGCGGTCATTCTGGGGGTGGGCCGTCAGGGGTTGTCCTGGGATGTGGGGGGGTTCGGGGCCTGGGGGTTCGCCGTGGGCGGGGCTGGCGTTCCGCTCTCCCTGGGGCTGCTTGGGCTCGGGTGTCCTGTCCTGTCGGCAGGGAGAGGGTTGGGCCGATTCTTGGATGTCGGCTACTCTCCACCCCAGAATGAATGGGCCTACCTCCTGGGTTTGGGTACGGGCTCCCCCATGTAGGGGGCAAGTACATGTCTGGACCTAGGGGGTATCCACCTTATTTTCGATTTCGCGCCACTACCCATAATTCATAGCGGAAGCCGGGAGTGCACTTCCGCCCGCGGTCCCGCGCTGTTGTTTACGATTGTGGGGTAACATACTTGCTAGTGATTTATTTATTTTTGTACACAAAAGTTTCCTTTACCTTACGTAAATGGCAGCACATAAGAGGTGGATACATTCCAAGGATGTTTTAAGAAGCTGCGAAGATAAGACGTTAACTGCGAAGATAAGACGTTAACTGTGCCTCAGCTGTCACTGCTCAGTCCATTTAGTGACAGGTGAGGCACAGTTAACATCTTATCTCACTGCTCATGGACAGGCTGACTGGACACCGTGGAAGGTACATCACTTATCTGATATCAGAATATTTAGATCACAGCCAGACATTAATATAGTCAGAGTTCAAGTCTGTGCTGTGAATGAAAGCAGACATTTAATAGAAAATTTGTTGAAAATGTCACAAGTAAAATGTACAAAGTTGAAACACAAGCTGTTTAATTAACAAGTTGATGATAAAGTAGTTATATATTTTCTGCAATATTCAAAGACAAGATAATATGAAATATGTACATTGTTGTTTTGAGAAAACCATGTGTTGCCATTTAAAGAACCTGTTACATTGTGGTTGAATAAAACAAAAAAATAAGTTATTTTTCAGTTGATTTCATACATACACTATTACATAAGCTTTTCAACAAAAACATTCATGGTGTAGAGTATAACAGTATATTATATACAAAAGAGAAACATAGAAATTATTTACTCCATATCTAAAAATTTCTGTGTTAATGTACTGTCTCAGGTCATAGAATCTTCAATCACTAGCAGACTCCCAGGACATGGATGGAAACTCGACTTGGTCCAGAAGTTTTGTGCAGTCGTACACAGCAACAAACCAGTTAAAATAAAATCTTCTATAAGTAAATCTGCTGTTCATTTACATTTGTTCTTTTTGTTGTTATTTCAATAATTAAAATACACTGTTCAATGTCTAATAA
>JBBPBX010022345.1:0-30694 GCA_038048925.1 Garcialebias charrua
CCATGATGTTAAATAACATTACCTAATGGGAGCACGTACAAGGTAAAGAGTATTTGTCCAAACACTGAACCTTGAGGAACTCCGTGACTAACTTTGGTGTATGAAGAAGATTCATTATTTACATTTACATATTGGAATCTATCAGATACAAATGATTTAAACCAGTTTGGAGCCTTTCCTGTAATTCCAATATCATATTCAAGCCTCTGTAATAGAATATTATGATCACATGTATCATATACAGTACAGCACTGAGATCTAACAGGACCAGTATAGATACATGTCCATTGTCAGAGGCCATGAGACTATCAGAGTCAGAGTCAGATATTCTTTATTGTCATTCACACCACATATTACATATATTAATTACATTACATATTACAGTACATGTGATGAAACAAGATTAAATGGTAAATGGTAAATGGTAAATGGAGCTTATTTATATAGCGCTTTCCAGCCCCTTGTGAGGAGCCCCAAAGCGCTTTACAATACCAGCCATCCACCCAATACACGCATTCATACACCGATAGCGGCGACTGCCATGCAAGGCGCCTTCCAGTCCTACCGGGAGCAACTCAGGGTTAAGTGTCTTGCCCAGGGACACAACGAAGAGATTATGTACACAGAGTCCCAGTTACATCCAACAATAAAATGTAGAAGAAAAACAGTAATGAGATCTAAGATACTTTGTATGAACCAAGAAAAACATCAACTAAAAATACACTAATAAGCACTAATAGCATAAACACATTACTTCGAACAGCAGCACAAACATAAGTCTGTGTGAGCAGAGGAGCACAAATGAACACAGCAACATGAAACAGATCAGTAGCAACATGAAACAGATCAGCAGTAACATGAAACAGATCAGCAGCAACATGAAACAGATCAGCAGCAACATGAAACAGATCAGCAGCAACATGAAACAGATCAGCAGCAACATGAAACAGATCAGCAGCAACATGAAACAGATCAGCAGCAACATGAAACAGATCAGCAGCAACATGAAACAGATCAGCAGCAACATGAAACAGATCAGCAGCAACATGAAACAGATCAGCAGCAACATGAAACAGATCAGCAGCAACATGAAACAGATCAGCAGCAACATGAAACAGATCAGCAGCAACATGAAACAGATCAGCAGCAACATGAAACAGATCAGCAGCAACATGAAACAGATCAGCAGCAACATGAAACAGATCAGCAGCAACATGAAACAGATAAGCAGCAACATGAAACAGATCAGCAGCAACATGAAACAGATCAGCAGCAACATGAAACAGATCAGCAGCAACATGAAACAGATCAGCAGCAACATGAAACAGATCAGCAGCAACATGAAACAGATCAGCAGCAACATGAAACAGATCAGCAGCAACATGAAACAGATCAGCAACATGAAACAGATCAGCAGCAACATGAAACAGATCAGCAGCAACATGAAACAGATCAAAGTCAAAGTCAAAGTCAAAGTCAACTTTATTGTCAGATCTGCAATATGTACTGTACAGGACATACACAGGACCGAAATTGCGTTTCTCTCAGTCCCTCGGTGCAACAGTAAACATCTAAACATTGAAACACTGAAACATATAATAATAGACATAAGCATAAAATAGTAAAACTAACACTGTCCTGAGTTTTTTGCATAGTGGTATAAGAGTATGAAAATTTACACCAACTCTAAAACTAAAACATTAAACATTTAATGAACATAATACTGTCCTGAGTTTTTGCATACTAGTATAAAAAAAGAGTATAAAAAGTATAACTAAAATAAACTAAAGGTTTCTAGCATTGACATTTGCAAAGTGGCAAAGCAGCGTATGAGTTAATGTACACAGTATATGTATGAGGTAGTAGTTGATGTTGTTATAGAGGCAAAAAGTGGCATATGCAGTAAGGCACATTGGGCATCCCTAAATAAGACCGTTCAGAGCACACTGTATATGTATCAGCAGTGGTGTAGATATTAGAGTAGTGTAAATGTAAACAGTAGTAATTACATGTAAGCAGTAGTAAAAAAAGTAAACAGTATTAATAAATGTAAACAGAGAATGTAAACAGTATTATGATTATAGGCAGTGATGTAATACAAACATTAGTGCAAGTATGAGAAGTAGTGCAAACTGTATGAGCACATGACCGAGAGTTTAGTGAATAACCCGTTTGATGACACAGAGTCAGATCAGAGCAACATGAAACAGATCAGCAGCAACATGAAACAGATCAGCAGCAACATGAAACAGATCAGCAGCAACATGAAACAGATCAGCAGCAACATGAAACAGATCAGCAGCAACATGAAACAGATCAGCAGCAACATGAAACAGATCAGCAGCAACATGAAACAGATCAGCAGCAACATGAAACAGATCAGCAGCAACATGAAACAGATCAGCAGCAACATGAAACAGATCAGCAGCAACATGAAACAGATCAGCAGCAACATGAAACAGATCAGCAGCAACATGAAACAGATCAGCAGCAACATGAAACAGATCAGCAGCAACATGAAACAGATCAGCAGCAACATGAAACAGATCAGCAGCAACATGAAACAGATCAGCAGCAACATGAAACAGATCAGCAGCAACATGAAACAGATCAGCAGCAACATGAAACAGATCAGCAGCAACATGAAACAGATCAGCAGCAACATGAAACAGATCAGCAGCAACATGAAACAGATCAGCAGCAACATGAAACAGATCAGCAGCAACATGAAACAGATCAGCAGCAACATGAAACAGATCAGCAGCAACATGAAACAGATCAGCAGCAACATGAAACAGATCAGCAGCAACATGAAACAGATCAGCAGCAACATGAAACAGATCAGCAGCAACATGAAACAGATCAGCAGCAACATGAAACAGATCAGCAGCAACATGAAACAGATCAGCAGCAACATGAAACAGATCAGCAGCAACATGAAACAGATCAGCAGCAACATGAAACAGATCAGCAGCAACATGAAACAGATCAGCAGCAACATGAAACAGATCAGCAGCAACATGAAACAGATCAGCAGCAACATGAAACAGATCAGCAGCAACATGAAACAGATCAGCAGCAACATGAAACAGATCAGCAGCAACATGAAACAGATCAGCAGCAACATGAAACAGATCAGCAGCAACATGAAACAGATCAGCAGCAACATGAAACAGATCAGCAGCAACATGAAACAGATCAGCAGCAACATGAAACAGATCAGCAGCAACATGAAACAGATCAGCAGCAACATGAAACAGATCAGCAGCAACATGAAACAGATCAGCAGCAACATGAAACAGATCAGCAGCAACATGAAACAGATCAGCAGCAACATGAAACAGATCAGCAGCAACATGAAACAGATCAGCAGCAACATGAAACAGATCAGCAGCAACATGAAACAGATCAGCAGCAACATGAAACAGATCAGCAGCAACATGAAACAGATCAGCAGCAACATGAAACAGATCAGCAGCAACATGAAACAGATCAGCAGCAACATGAAACAGATCAGCAGCAACATGAAACAGATCAGCAGCAACATGAAACAGATCAGCAGCAACATGAAACAGATCAGCAGCAACATGAAACAGATCAGCAGCAACATGAAACAGATCAGCAGCAACATGAAACAGATCAGCAGCAACATGAAACAGATCAGCAGCAACATGAAACAGATCAGCAGCAACATGAAACAGATCAGCAGCAACATGAAACAGATCAGCAGCAACATGAAACAGATCAGCAGCAACATGAAACAGATCAGCAGCAACATGAAACAGATCAGCAGCAACATGAAACAGATCAGCAGCAACATGAAACAGATCAGCAGCAACATGAAACAGATCAGCAGCAACATGAAACAGATCAGCAGCAACATGAAACAGATCAGCAGCAACATGAAACAGATCAGCAGCAACATGAAACAGATCAGCAGCAACATGAAACAGATCAGCAGCAACATGAAACAGATCAGCAGCAACATGAAACAGATCAGCAGCAACATGAAACAGATCAGCAGCAACATGAAACAGATCAGCAGCAACATGAAACAGATCAGCAGCAACATGAAACAGATCAGCAGCAACATGAAACAGATCAGCAGCAACATGAAACAGATCAGCAGCAACATGAAACAGATCAGCAGCAACATGAAACAGATCAGCAGCAACATGAAACAGATCAGCAGCAACATGAAACAGATCAGCAGCAACATGAAACAGATCAGCAGCAACATGAAACAGATCAGCAGCAACATGAAACAGATCAGCAGCAACATGAAACAGATCAGCAGCAACATGAAACAGATCAGCAGCAACATGAAACAGATCAGCAGCAACATGAAACAGATCAGCAGCAACATGAAACAGATCAGCAGCAACATGAAACAGATCAGCAGCAACATGAAACAGATCAGCAGCAACATGAAACAGATCAGCAGCAACATGAAACAGATCAGCAGCAACATGAAACAGATCAGCAGCAACATGAAACAGATCAGCAGCAACATGAAACAGATCAGCAGCAACATGAAACAGATCAGCAGCAACATGAAACAGATCAGCAGCAACATGAAACAGATCAGCAGCAACATGAAACAGATCAGCAGCAACATGAAACAGATCAGCAGCAACATGAAACAGATCAGAGCAACATGAAACAGATCAGCAGCAACATGAAACAGATCAGAGCAACATGAAACAGATCAGCAGCAACATGAAACAGATCAGAGCAACATGAAACAGATCAGAGCAACATGAAACAGATCAGCAGCAACATGAAACAGATCAGCAGCAACATGAAACAGATCAGCAGCAACATGAAACAGATCAGCAGCAACATGAAACAGATCAGCAGCAACATGAAACAGATCAGCAGCAACATGAAACAGATCAGCAGCAACATGAAACAGATCAGCAGCAACATGAAACAGATCAGCAGCAACATGAAACAGATCAGCAGCAACATGAAACAGATCAGCAGCAACATGAAACAGATCAGCAGCAACATGAAACAGATCAGCAGCAACATGAAACAGATCAGCAGCAACATGAAACAGATCAGCAGCAACATGAAACAGATCAGCAGCAACATGAAACAGATCAGCAGCAACATGAAACAGATCAGCAGCAACATGAAACAGATCAGCAGCAACATGAAACAGATCAGCAGCAACATGAAACAGATCAGCAGCAACATGAAACAGATCAGCAGCAACATGAAACAGATCAGCAGCAACATGAAACAGATCAGCAGCAACATGAAACAGATCAGCAGCAACATGAAACAGATCAGCAGCAACATGAAACAGATCAGCAGCAACATGAAACAGATCAGCAGCAACATGAAACAGATCAGCAGCAACATGAAACAGATCAGCAGCAACATGAAACAGATCAGCAGCAACATGAAACAGATCAGCAGCAACATGAAACAGATCAGCAGCAACATGAAACAGATCAGCAGCAACATGAAACAGATCAGCAGCAACATGAAACAGATCAGCAGCAACATGAAACAGATCAGCAGCAACATGAAACAGATCAGCAGCAACATGAAACAGATCAGCAGCAACATGAAACAGATCAGCAGCAACATGAAACAGATCAGCAGCAACATGAAACAGATCAGCAGCAACATGAAACAGATCAGCAACATGAAACAGATCAGCAGCAACATGAAACAGATCAGCAGCAACATGAAACAGATCAGCAGCAACATGAAACAGATCAGCAGCAACATGAAACAGATCAGCAGCAACATGAAACAGATCAGCAGCAACATGAAACAGATCAGCAACAACATGATGTGATATTTCACAGTGATTATTCTGGTTAGATATTCATGAGTCTAACAGCCTCAGGGTAGAAGCTGTTCCTCAGTCTAGTGGTTCTACACTTAATGCTCCTCAACCTCATTCCTGAGGGAATGGGGCAAAAAGTGTGTGTGCTGGGTGAGTGAAGTCCTTCATGATGCAGGTGGCTCTCTTCCTGCATCTCGAAGTGTAAATGTCTGTGATGGTGGAGAGACTGACCAACATCTTCTGTGCAGCCTTCACCACTCTCTGCAAAGCTTTTCTTTCTGCAGCTGTGCAGCCTCCATGCCACACGTTGATGCTGGAGCACAGGATGCTCTCCACTGCACACCTGTAGAAGGAGGTGAGGACTGAACTACTCAGACCAGCTCGTCTCAGCCGTCTGAGGAAGTAGAGTCTCTGATGAGCTTTCTTGATCAGGCTGGTGGTGTTGTTGCTCCAGCTGAGGTTATCATTCAAGTGTCCACCCAAGTACTTGTAGCTGGAGACCACTTTCACTGCAGAACCTCTTATGTTCAGGGGGGTGTAGGTCAGTTTGTTCCTTCTGAAGTCCATGACCATCTCCTTCATCTTCTTCACATTGATGTGAAGCTTGTTCTTCCTGTACCAGCTCTCCAGGTGTTCCACCTCCTGCCTGTAGCTGGACTCAACTGTTTGTGATGCATCCAACCATCTTCTTCTTCGTCTTCTTCTTTCAGCTGTTCCCTCTTCAGGGGTCTCCACAGCAAGTCATCCTCCTCCTCCTCAATCTGTCCTCTGCATGTCCTCACTCCAACTACCTCCATGTCCTCTCTAACTGCATCCATATACTGTACTCTTTGTCTTTTTCCTGGCAGCTGCATTTCTAACATCCTTCTACCAATATACCCACTGTCCCTCCTCTGGACATGTCCAAACCATCTCAGTCTGGCCTCCCTAACTTTATCTCCCAGTTGTTCAACATGTGCTGTACCTCTGATGATCTCATTCCTGATCTTATCCATCCTTGTCACTCCTAAGGAGAACCTCAGCATCTTCATTTCTGCTACTTCCAGTTCTTTCTCCTGTCTTTTTGTCCATGTCTCTGTCTCCAGACCATACAACATAGCTGGTCTCACCACTGTCTTGTAAACTTTTCCTTTGACCTTTGCTGACACCTTTTTGTCACAAATCACTCCAGAAACTTTTCTCCATCCACTCCATCCTGACTGGACAGTGGACCCCAAGTCCTTGAAGTCCTGCACCTTTGTGACCTCTGCTCCTTGTAGCCTCACTGTTCCACTGGCCTCCCTCTCATTCAACCACCACTGTATCATAATTTTTTTTCTAAAACTCTTTGTTTCATGAGAGTTAATACTTCTGGTTATTATGCATGAAGTTATAGGAAACACTTCCCAACGTCCTGGACCCATCATGTAAGCTTATGAAACACCATGACTGTGTGTGTGTGTGTGTGTGTGTGTGTGTGGGGGGGGGGGGGGGTGTAGGCGGGGCTTGAAGGCCCACATCACTAGTGCACAGACTCTGGTTCCAAAAAGGAGACATGACAGTTTTCATTAAATGGGTCCAGCTGGCTTCAGTTCATATTAAGAAAAGATGAGAAGTTTGTCAGAGAATTTAATTTAACAACAACAACATGATTTCCATAATGCTGCCAGCTGAACACTTGATGTTATCAATAAAAGCTGATAACACTGAAAAGCAGGTTTTTGTGTTTGATGTCTTTTAACCCTCAAACTTCTTTTTATTTTAATCACACTGGACATTAGGTTGAAGTATACTAAATCTGATAACTCTGTAGGAAACATATTTGTTTATATTAAATAATTTTCACCAGTCACAATACAATTAAAATATATATATATTCTACTTGCAATTTGTAGATTTGCGGTCTAACAAATAAAAAGAACATTTATCTGAAAACTGTGGAGTTAAAACAGGTAACGCAGCAGCAACATCTTTCCACAGCCACATCTTCCAGCTCTTCTGGGAGGACTCCAACAGAGAGGCAGTTTCTTCACTGTGTCCTAGCTGGGTCTTCCCCGGGGTCTCCTCCCAGTTGGACTTGCCCGGACCACCTCAACTGGCTCCTCTCGATGTGGAGGAGCAGCGGTTCTGCTCTGAGTCTCTCCAGATAACCGAACTTCTCACCCTGTCTCTAATGGAGAGTCCAGCTACTCTGCAGAGGAAACATTTCAACCGCCTGTATCCATGATGTCATTCTTTCAGTCACCCAGAGCTCGTGACCATAGGTGAGGGTACGTAGACCGACCGGTAAACAGAGAACTTTGCCTTACAGCTCCGCTCTCTCTTCACGACAATGGACCAGCACAGAGTCCACAATACTGCATACATTAAACCAATCCATCTGTCAATCTCACGCTCCATTCTTCCCTCGCTCATGAACAAAACCCAGAGATACTTGAACTCCTCCACTTGAGGCAGAACCTCACCCTTGACCTGAAGAGAGCAATCCACCCTGTTCTGGTTGAGGACCATGGTCTCATATTTGGAGGAGCGGATTCTCATCTCAGCCGCTTCACACTCAGATTTGAACCGCTCCAGTGAGTGTAAGGATGGCTCCCTCTGTTGGTCAGTCCCCATCCCTACACCTTCCGGTTTCCCTGTCTGTGTCCAGGTTTTTATGATTCATCTTAATTACTGTGTGTGTATATAAGTCAGCTCCTGTGTGTTGTTTATTGTCGCGTCATCGTTGGGTCTTCCCTGATGTCTCCTGTGTTCCTGTCTCATGAGTGAGTTTGCTGCACAGTCAGCCCGTTGATTTATTATCATTAAATATATATTTTTGTACTCCTGGCTTCCTGTGAGTTCTTGTCTGCACCACTGGGTTCTGTCCTGCCTGTAAACCCTGACAGTATGACGCGACCAAATAAGAACCCAGCAGATGAACTTCCTGCCCAGGCTGTCTGAGGAGAATTATCAACTGCTTTTTGCAGGTGGGTAGCCACAAACAATATGTTAGATGAATATATCCGTTTACCTGGACTGTTTGATGCACCCGGTATGGAGGATTTCCTGGACGAGGTGCTGGCAGAAAAGGAGTGGTTGGGGCCACTCATCCGATCCGGTGCTGTCAGTCCTTGTTCTCCACCCACACAGAACTCTGTTGTTCATTCAGACCCGGACTTTCTGCTCATGACTCCTGGGAACCTCGCAGCTGTAGCCCCTGCAGTCGCTCCCACACCTACTGCAGTCTCTGTAGTTTCTCCATCTCCTGTAGCCTCTGTGCCAACCACACAGTACGAGGATCCAACCCGTTCAGAACCTATAGACCCAGATCACACCTGTTCAGACCTCATAGACCTTGATCCAGCCGGTTTTTATCCATCTTCACACTCTGCTTCTTTCTCTCTGCCTGATCCTGGACCTGAACCACGTCACCGCCTACGTCTGAGAGGTCGACGACAGAGGGGTTCCAGAGACTCTGTCCCTGAGCCTGCAGCCGGTCCTGAGCCTGCAGCCGGTCCTGAGCCTGCAGCGTCTACAGAGGGCGCTGTACCTCCAGCGTCTACAGAGGGCGCTGTACCTCCAGCGTCTACAGAGGGGGCTATACCTCCAGCGTCTACAGAGGGAGCTATACCTCCAGCGTCTACAGAGGGGGCTATACCTCCAGCGTCTACAGAGGGGGCTGTACCTCCAGCGTCTACAGTTCCTCCAGCATTTTCAAGACTGGCTCCCACGCCAGCGCCTAGACTGGCTACCACGCCAGCGCCCAGACTGGCTTCCACGCCAGCACCTAGGTTGGAACTTCGTCTCTCGATGGCCACAGACTCTGCGACTGCAGTCGACTCATCGCTGGCGCCCGATACCTCTTCATCGGCGCCCGACTCCTCTTCATCGGCGTCCAACTCCTCATTTCTGGCATCTCTAGAGGGCGCCTTCCACGTTTCCGGTTCCGAGGGGGTCCCTGGAGGGAGCCCCTTGCGTATCCTGTTCCGGGAAGGTCCTGGAGGACGCCTCCCATGCTTCTTGTTCAGAGGGGTCCCTGGAGGGAACCCCTCTAGTATCTTGTTCCAGGAGGGTCCTGGAAGACGCCTCCCACGCTTCCTGTTCCGAAGGGTCCCTGGATGGAGCCTCCCACGTTTCCTGTTCCGGGAGGCTCCTGGAGGACGCCTCCCACGCATCTTGTTCTGAGGGGTCCATGGAGAGCGTCTCTCATGTTTCCTGTCCCGGGAGTGTCCTGGAGGACGCCTCCCACGTTTCTTGCTCTAGGAGGGTCCTAGAGGATGCCTCCCACACTTCCTGTTCTGAGGAGGCGCTAGAGAATGCCTCCCACGCTTCCTGTTCCGGGTGGGCCCTGGAAGGTGCCACCCACGTCTTCTGCTGTCCTGAGGCCTCGTTGCTATCTGAAGCTCCTAGTGATGGACGGCCACCCGGCCGCCCGCCGGATCTGACTCCTCATGCTTCTCGTGATGGACGGCCTCCCGGCCGTCGACCGGATCAGCCCCTGCCTGATGGACGGCCTCCCGGCCGCCTGCCAGATCGACTTCTACCTGCTGGACGGCCTCCCGGCCACCCACCTGACCAATCTCTGCCTGCTATACGGCCTCCCACCTGACCGAGCACCCCTCTATGTTTCCTGTTTGTGTGGTTCCCAGATTTTGGTTCTGTCTGTTCGTAGCCCTTGTGTTCTCCCTTGAGCCCTCCATCCTTGCAATTCCCCCATCCGCCCACCCAAGTCTTGTGGGAGGGCCGTTTTGGGGACGTCAGGGGGCATCTTTGATGGGGGCGTACTGTAAGGATGGCTCCCTCTGTTGGTCAGTCCCCATCCCTACACCTTCTGGTTTCCCTGTTTATGTGTCCATGTTTGGCTCCTTCTGTTGATCAGTCCCCACCCCTACACCTTCTGGTTTCCCTGTCTGTGTCCAGGTGTTTATGATTTATCTTAATTACTGTGTTTGTGTATATAAGTCAGCTCCTGTGTGTTGTTCACTGTCGCATCATCGTTGGGTCTTCCCTGATGTCTCCTGTGTTCCTGTCTCATGAGTGAGTTTGGTGCACAGTCAGCTCTTTGATTTATTATCATAAAATATATATTTTTGTACTCCATGCTTCCTGTGAGTTCTTGTCTGCACCACTGGGTTCTGTCCTGCCTGTAAATCCTGACAGTGAGAGCTTAAGATCACAGTTGTTTGTCTCTGCAAAAAGAAGCTAACTTATTTTCTGATTTTATATTAAAGGCTTTGTGTGACAAATGCTATGCTAAAGAGCTCAAACCACACCGAGCGCCCGCTATTTTGAGAACTGAAAAAAGGAAGAAGAGACAGCCCACGTCACGTCAAAGGGCCTCCCTCCCATTTTTCTTAAAGAGCAGAGATGGAATCCTGAGGCCACTGAACCGGACTCCCTCCACCTCCTGGCTGCACCGAGAAATTCTGTCCATAAACGTTATGAACAGAATCTGTGACAACGGGAAGAGTCCAACCCCCACCCTGAAGGGGTCCGACTTACTGCTGGCAATGTGAACCAAACTATCGACCCGCTTGTATAAGGACTGAACAGCCAGTAACAACAAGCCCATGCAGTCCCATCCTCACGGAGCACCCCCCACAGTGAATCCCGAGGAACATGGTCAAAAGCCTTCTCCAAGTCTACCAACACATTTAGACTAGATGGGCAAACTCCCATGACCCCGTGAAGACCCTAGTGAGGGTAAAGAGCTGGTCCAGTGTTCCACAGCCAGGATGGAACCCACATTGAGGTTTGACCAACGATCAGACTCGTTTCTCCAGTACCCTGAACAGACCTCACCAGGGTTTATCCAGTGTTGTCATTTCTTGAACATTTGTCCACAACAACCTTCAGAAGCACTGATCATAACAAACAGCTGAACTTGTAACTCCTGAACAAACCTTAAAGGAGAAATGTAATCAAATCTGAAAAAATCGATATAACAAGAATTTCATATAGTAAACAACACACATAAACATACTTAGTATGCTTTTTTCAAGTCACTAGCTTAAAGAAATAGTTTTTTACATTTTTCCTGCTACATGCCGAAGTGCAGTGATTTCTGTAGTAATTTTCTGGACGCACTTTTATGACACAATTAAGACCTCCTTTGCTATCTTACAATAACACTGAAGCTATAAACCCATCATTACTGTCCTCCTGTCTGTCATTTAAAATGGAAGCAGAAGACTTTTTTGAATCTGAAGGATATCACTTTAGTTTGTCAAAAACAGTTTGGTGATTTAGTGCATTAATGGGCATTTCTATCCTGGAAATACGAATAGCCGTGCGTTAGCCGCCGCATGCTAACGTTAGCATGCTAGCGCCGTATGCTAACGTTAGCATGCTAGCGCCGTATGCTAACGTGGAAGTGGGGGTGTTGAAAATGTCCTGAAACAGTTACCAATGTCTTGTTAAGCTCTGTCTTCCCCAGAACATAGTAGGATCTAAAATGATTTTTAAAGATGAAGGAGCAAGTTGAAACATGCTGTCTCCCTCCTTGCTAGCAGGCTCTATTGGGAGCTGCCTGGCTAACTAACTACGGTGGCCCTACACGGCCAAAATTCTACAGCGGCCGAATGCACAGGAGCGGTAAAAATACAATATAAAATTTAAAAAAAGTTTTAAAATCGATTTTGGGGCTTTTAGAATCGATTCTGAATCGCCAGGACTAAGAATCTTGATTCTTTAAAAAATAGATTTTTTTTGCTGCATCCCTAATTGCTACACACTGAAACCTTTTTGTCCACAACTAGATACACACACTAATATTACTGTATGAGGATACACACTGAAACCTTTTTGTCCACAACTAGATACACACACTAATATTACTGTATGAGGATACACACTGAAACCTTTTTGTCCACAACTAGATACACACACTAATATTACTGTATGAGGATGAACTCCAGTTGCACTGCCTATGTCATATTCAGGGGACGGAGAGCAGGCAGGGGGAGGGGGGTCAAAAACACCAGATGAGAATTTCTTCACTTTGCAAAGTCTAAATTTGAGTTAGGATGACATTTTTGACTTGTGAAAATTTCTCAACAAGCTTATTTTATGCTTTTCATTAGACTACTATTAGCTTAAAAACACTTTTCATTTCTCCTTTAAAGTTAAAAACAACACAAATCAAACATATCTTTGCAAGGAGTATTTTATTGTTTGTTTTTGTATAAAACCATGTTTTTGTCCAGTTCAGGCAACAGTTAGCATGAGAGCAGTTCTCACAGCGTTTTTAGATGAAACGTTTCAGTCTTCTCGACAACCACACACCCTTTCACACAGAAAACACACAGTCACAAAAAGTACTGGAGTTCATGTTGGAGCAGTGGTCTCAAACCTAAAATCCAATAGAAGAACAGCCGAGGACAGAAAGCTCAACAACACGCAGCTGTAATTATCGTCACTTCAGAGCAAGACGAGTCACACAAAGAGACACAATAAATGTGCAGCCTCACAACAACTACAGCTTTGTTACAGTCTGATGGAGGACAGCATCGTTTCATTAGGTTTGAAACCACTGCTTCATTACAGCTCGTAATCTGGATTATATTCAGACAAGTTCCAACAAAAAAAGGCTAAAGAAAACTGACGACTTCTACACAGCAGCACATCCTGCGATGGGCAACACAACGAAGGACTGGTTTTGTGTAGGAAGCGTCGGCTCACTTGCTCTGATGGATATTCATCAGACAGCTTAGAAAACACATTGAAAGAGCAGGGAGTGTGTTTACAGAGCGGATCACAGAGCAGCGAGAAACACCGCGAGGACACGATGCCTCCTAATTTCACCGTAACGTTTGTAACATGAGCACCTTGCAGGTGTAAAGTGTGTACTACTGTATTGCTAAAACAGCCTAATAAAGCACACGTGCATGCACACAGACCCACACACCTTTCTCTCTGACATAGACACGAGTGTATACACAACACGATCCACACACACAAAGTGCGGTGGTTAAAGTCTGACCCAATAACAGCTAACAGCACATTGTTTAATGGACACGCCCCTTTGATCCGGTTCGTGTTTTAATTCATATTTAATCTGACTCGATTCTGAATCAGCTCTTCTTTACACATAGATTCATTTCAAAAAGGACGAGGAAACTGTTCTGTTCATCCTGACATGACTGACTGTGTTTTGATGTTGCAGCTAGGCCTGTCGCGATCAACAAGAAATCAATTAATCACATGATAAATTAAAATTATCAACCTCATTTTCATTTATTGGCATTACTGTTTCTTCGTGTCTCTCTCTTTCTACTGAAGACACTGGATGACAAAAGGCTCAACTCCGGTGATCTTCACTGACCTCTGCCTTTCTATTTTCTTTTTAAAATCTATTTTAACCATCCAAAATCGTGTTTTTTTTTTAATCGTTACAAGCAGCTAAGCTCAGAAGCTAAGCAACGAGCTAAGCTAACAGGTTGACCTTGGGAAAAAAACTGTTTTGTCAAAGCTCCAAAATTCATAGTTGAAACTCGTGCCTTTGCCTAAAAAGTTGTTTTTCTCTGCAAAAAGAAGCTGAGAACTTGTTTACTGATTTTTTTTTTTAAATCTTTGTGTGCTACCCGGAAAAGGGTAGCATGCCCTCTCCGGGTCGGGGAGGAGGTCCTGCCCCAAGTGGAGGAGTTTAAGTATCTCGGGATCTTGTTCACGAATGAGGGAAAACTGGAGCGTGAGATCGATAGGCGGATAGGTGCAGCGTCCGCAGTGAAGCGGGCGCTGTACCGGTCTGTCGTGGTGAAGAGAGAGCTGAGTCAAAAGGCAAAGCTCTCAATTTACCGATCGATCTACGTTCCCACCCTCATCTATGGTCATGAGCTTTGGGTTATGACCGAAAGAACAAGATCTCGGATACAAGCGGCTGAAATGAGTTTTCTCCGCAGGGTGGCTGGACTCTCCCTTAGAGATAGGGTGAGAAGCTCAGTCATCCGGGAGGGACTCGGAGTAGAGCCGCTGCTTCTCCACATCGAGAGGAGCCAGTTGAGGTGGCTCGGGCATCTGGTTAGGATGCCTCCTGGACGCCTCCCTGGTGAGGTGTTCCGGGCATGTCCCACCGGGAGGAGACCCAGAGGAAGACCCAGGACACGCTGGAGGGACTATGTTTCTCGGCTGGCCTGGGAACGCCTTGGGATTCCCCCGGAGGAGCTGCTCCAAGTGGCTGGGGAGAGGGAAGTCTGGGCCTCCCTACTTAGGCTGCTACCCCCGCGACCCGACCCCGGATAAGCGGAAGAAGATGGATGGATGGAAAATCTTTGTGTGACAAATGCTATGCTAACGAGCTCAAACCACACCGAGCGTCCGCCATTTTGAAAACTGAAAAACAGGAAGGAGAGACAGCCCATGTCATGTCAAGGGGCCTCCCTCCCATTTTTCTTAAAGAGACATGCTGCTCACTCCCTCACTATCCACCCTTCGGTTCAAAGTCTTATACTGCCATCTAGTGGTCAAAAGAATGTACTACACACAAAATTAACCAACATTTCTTCTTAAATTTGACAATAATTACTAATTATTGTCAACTTTCCAACAATATTATTGTTTATCGCAATAATTTCTGAGACAATTAATCGCCCAGCAACATCTGTTATCGTGACAGGCCTAGTTGCAGCATGAAATAAAAAAAATTCATAAAAAGACTGCGAGCATTCTAACTTTAAAACCAACAACATCTAACGCACAAAAGACGCACAGACAAAATAAACTACGTGGGCTCTGTTCGAGGAGCCTGTTAGTGTTTGTTTCATGGGTTGACTGTGTGATCAGCCCACAGTGGCTTAGAGCAACTAGGGCTACTGCTAACCTGCTGCTGTTGGTTTTTACCCTCACGTCTTGATGCAGCAGAGTAACAACACTCGCTGCCTTCAACTCACAACGTGCACAGCTCAAACACAAGACAAACAGAAAGCAGCTCTCTTGCACTTTGCAAATGCATATACAGTACATTAAAAACAAGTATTTCCAGGATTATTCATCAGTTTTTAGTAAAGGATCTTTCAGAGGCCTTCATTTGGTGTGACCGCAGCACGACGTGTTTAAAGACGCCGACGTGTCGCGCTTCGTGTTCAGTGACGGCCTCATGCTTCAACCAAAGGCTCAGGTTCATTCACTGTGTTTGTTTGCTGCGGGGGAATAAACTAACTAATCCTAATCGACTCCTACATACAAGTGTTATTATGATTCACCCATTAAGGCCGCGTCCATCACCCCCAGCTAAAGGACCCTCTGTGGTGTCTTTTGATAACAGCATTCACTTCAGTTTGTGTGTGAGCTTTTAGCATCTCTCTCTCTGTGTATAGTAACATCATTCTGCACACGGTGAGACTCACTACAAGAGATTACAAGCTGCAGTCATTCTTCATGAGCGCAGTAATAAACATGGAATATGACATTTATTCATCTTAGATGAAGCTAGTGTGCAAAACTTGTGCAGAGAAGCTAACGCTAAGCTTCAGGAGGCAGTGGATGTTTCTCTGAGAAGGACGTCTCTTGGCTTTGCTCTGTGGGGACGTTCTGCTGAGGACTGGGGGGTCTCTCCTCCAGCGCAGCTGCAGACTCGTCTGAATGCACAGTCATGCTGGGAGAACGCCGGCCCACACTCTGTCTGCTGGTGTTTTCATGCTGATCCTCCTTCATCTGCTCCTCTGCTTCTTGTCTCCTCTCTGCTAGCTCAGTTCCTGCTGCGTGCTGTGACTGCTGGACTTCTTCACGCTCCTCGGCTCTCGGCAGCGTGTCGAACGCTCCGGGCTCTATAGAGCTGAGCTGATAGTAGAGCAGAGGCGTGGAGTCCTTGAGGAGCTCAGAGGGGCTCTCCTCCTGGTTGTCAGAGATGCACAGCACCGTGGTCCCTGTAGGGAAAGGCCCCTGCAGCAGGATCTGATTCACACCTGGCACCTCCTCCTGCTCAGGTAGTGCCCCTCCCAAAGCGCTGGGTAGGAGACAGAGAGGCTGCTCTGTGATCCCACCAGCATCCAGCTCCTGCTGCAGCGCCTCCCCCTCAGCCTCCTCTCTTTCCCTCCTCTCCTGCTCCTCTGCACTCTGCAGGTGCAGCACAGCCGCCTCGTTCTCTCGCTCCAGAATGTCCTGCTCGGCCATGAGGTCCTGAACCTCCTCAACCGACTGCGCCTCGCTCTCCTCCAGCTCAGAGTCCAAGCCGATGCCTGAGGAAAGGGTTGGGGAGGTGGGGCAAGTGGAGGAGGGGGAGGACAGGTCAGATTCAGCAAAGTGCTCCCCGGGTCCTTGGATCTGAATCCTCCTTTTCTCCACATCCAGCTTCATGATGGTGTGCAGGTAGTGAGTTCTGACGCGGAGGGGGTTGAACTCGACGCGGCCTGCCACGTTGCCGCAGCCATCCCTCGAGCAGCCGCAAGGAAAGGCCATCCGGTCCACCTGGAGGACAACGCAGAGGGAATCACTTCATGTGTTTCACTAATAACAAACGTTTCAAAGTTGATCTTGACAGATGACATAAAGCACGTTTGGAGATCAAGAACAACGGTACAACCAAAATATACTGTGAAAAAAAATCAGGCTTCTGTTGTTAAAATAATCAGGCAATAAATTAAAACAATTACCGTATTTTCCAGTGTATAAGTCACAGTTTTTTGCATAGATTTGTCAGTCCTGAGACTTACACGCCAAAGCGACTCATATTATGTTTTTTTTCCATATTCATAACACAATTTTTGACTTGACGCTTTAAACGTGCATTCATACTGACATGAACCAGACATTACCATTTGCAGCCGATAGAGGTGGAGAGGGCCCTCTAGGCTTCTGACAACTACAAGTACAACTCCTGTACCGTTACCTAGGGATGTGCGATATAACCGGTACACGGTAGAAACAATATAAATTTAGCCTACGATAGAGATCTGTCTTCTACCGGCTAACCGCAGAAAATCACAGTTGTCCGATTTAATCTTTTCTTTTTTTAGTTTAAAACTGTGCATAAGTGGTGTTGAAGTGTACAATCAGAGTTGTCAGAGATAATCGATACTTTTTTTGTGTTGAAAACTGTGCGTAAGCGGTGTTAAAGTCTTTTCTTCGAGTGCTAAGTTGCGAAGCTATAAGCTAACTTCGTCCGGCTTGCCGTAGAGTTGCCATCGGACGCATGCGCAGAACGCTGTGTTCCGTCGAAAGTTTTTTTTTTTTGTCGAAAGTTAAAGTAAGCGTTGGTCAGCTTTAAATCAGAGTTGTCAGATTTAATCTTTACTTTTTTTAGTTTAAAACTGTGCATAAGTGGTGTTAAAGTCTTTTCTTCGAGCGCTAAGTTGCGAAGCTATAAGCTAACTTCGTCCGGCTTGCCGTAGTTTTGCCATCGGATGCATGCGCAAAACGCTGCGTTCTGTTGAAAGTTTTTTTTGTGTGTAAAGTTAAAGTAAGCGTTGGTCAGCTTTAAATCAGAGTTGTCAGATTTAATCTTTACTTTTTTTAGTTTAAAACTGTGCATAAGTGGTGTTAAAGTCTTTTCTTCGAGCGCTAAGTTGCGAAGCTAAAAGCTAACTTCGTCCGGCTTGCCGTAGTTTTGCCATCAGACGCATGCGCAAAACGCTGCGTTCCGTTGAAAGTGTTTTTTGTGTGTAAAGTTAAAGTAAGCGTTGGTCAGCTTTAGAGAAACCTGCCCTCTGATCTGTGAACAGAACGCTGTGTTGTGTGATTTTACTGCGAGACCCTCTGGTCAAAGCCACAGAGGAAACTGGTTGCCTTGTCAGCTCTCCTTAAAGCTAAAGGAGACGCCCTCTAGAGGGTTGGAGGGTGAAGTGTTTTCAGTGTAAAATGCTGCTTTGTTGTTCGCTTAGGTGACAATATTGGAAACTGTTGAGTTAACAACATATTCTTTAGTTTAAAACTTATGGCTAAAACTACACAAGATATATTTTGCACTGTTTTGCACTACAAGAAAAAAGCCTAATGGTACGTCCAGACCGAAGAGCATTTCAACTTCCAAAAAGCTCGTCACGTACGCAAGTGGATGCACTTGGTGTCCAGACCAGAACGCCAGAACGCGAAACTGCTGCGGGGTGTGTGGGAGGAGCTTTTTCCATTCATTCATTCAACCTTTATTTAGTCAGGTAAATCTTTTGAACCTCATGGGCTCATTTACGAAAGCGACCTGCTAAAACTAAAGAACAATGAACAGCAGTGATAGAATTTCATTAAACAATAAACAAACAAACAATAAACAATAGAAAACAAAAAGAGAGAAAAAAACAAAAGATTTTTTTTTTTAACAAAGTATCAAAAAACTAGCAAAACATTATAAGGTAGACGTATAAAATCAAAGACAGGAACAAATCTGCATTGGTTTTTGCCAGGATTCCAACAGATTCTGAAAACCATTTAGAGAAGTCAAGGTCGAGAGCTTCAGATCTTTTTGTAAGATATTCCATGAAGCAGGAGCGGAGTAGGAGAAGGCCCTTTTTCCAAGTTCAGTCCTCACTGACGGAACACTGCAGGTAATCATGTCCTGAGAGCGCACACTGTAGCTGCACTCACGCAAAGACATGTAGGAGGAGATGTATGAGGGCAGCAGACCAAGAAGTGATTTAAAGATGAAGATGTACCAGTGGAAGAGTCTGCGTGAGGTTAATGATGTCCAGTTAACCAGTGAATACAGGGTGCAGTGGTGGGTACGATAATCACAACCAGTTATGAATCTTAGTGCACCATGATAGACCACATCCAACATCCGCAGGGTGCTTGTAGGAGCATTCATGTAGAGAATGTCACCGTAATCAATGGAGGGAAGGAAAGTCACAGATACAAGGCGTTTCCTAACATTCAGTGTTAGACATGATCTGTTTCTGAAAAAGAAACCCAGTTTAACTTTCAATTTCTTCACTAGGTTTTCCACGTGGAGTTTAAAAGAGAGATGTGAATCGATCAGGATACCCAGATATTTATAGGAATCAACAAACTCAATAGGGACACCATTTGAAGATAAAATCAGAGGAGGATCTGCTGGAACCGCCTTCCTATTTGAAAAAAACATCCCTTTTGTTTTATCAGCATTTAGGACAAGTTTGAGACGGAACAAATCTGACTGGATGATGTCAAAAGCGGATTGTAGTAACTGGAAAGCCTTAGCTACTGTTTTAGCTCGGCAATAAACAACTGTATCATCAGCATAGAAATGTAAGGATGCATCAGGGATGCAGTGACCTACATTAGCTATGTAGATTGTAAAGAGAGTTGGTCCTAAAACTGAGCCTTGTGGTACACCATTTTTAACTGTTAAATAGCTGGAAGAAGCACCGTTATGTTGAACACATTGCCTCCGATTGGAAAGATAGTTAGAAAACCAACCGATGGTGTGATCAGCTTACCGGTATACCGAGTCCTCACTGCACTCCGCCAGGCGAGGAGCTTTTTATTTCTGTCTCTGTAGAGCAGACTTGACTGGTCGTGAAGGACTTGTCGCGAACACACAGCTACAATGAGTTTCTCTTCCATAGTCCATGAGTTTTTTCTGTGTCCCACAAACAATACGTCACATAGTTGCGCAATCGTTTCCGCGTCACATAGGGACTCTCCCCCTCTCCCCCTGACCCCCTCTCTTCTCCCCCCGACTCTCCCTGATCAACCAATCAGGGAGAGTTGAACGGCGTTTGAATGTTTGAACCGCGAAATCTTCAGCTAAATCAACGTGTGCTTTGGAGGCTGACGCGGGTTCACGTGCACGGAAAAACGCTTTCCATCACGCTCAACACGCACGTGACGTGACGCCCGACGCCAAGACGCGGCTGGAAGCGCGTCCCCCATTGACTTTGCATGTAAGCTGGACGCTCCTGCCGTTGAAACGCTGTTAGGTGTGAATGCACCATAATGGTACGTCCACAGTACACCTAGCAGCATTTAAACTTCAAAAAGGCTCGTCACGCACGCAAGTGGACGCACTGGATCCACAGTGGTGTCCAGACCAACGCGAAACTGCGGCGGTGTGGCGGCGGGGTGTGTGGGAGGAGCTTACCGGTATACGGAGTTCCTCACTGCACTCCGCCAGGCAAGGAGCTTTTTATTTCTGTCCCTGTCGAGCAGACTTGACTGGTCGTGAAGGACTTAATAATAATAATAATAATAATCATTTTATTTAAAAGCGCCTTTCATGACACCCAAGGACACTTAACAAACCAACACAGTGAATACAGAGCAAACATTATCAGCGACAAATTGAAATATAAAATACATAAAGGATATAAAATGGAAGATAAAAATACATTTAGTAAAGTTAATGATAAGCTAGTCTAAAGAGATGTGTTTTCAGGGCAGTCTTGAACAGAGAAAGGGAGGTGGTGTTTCGAAGGTCGGGGAAGGTCGAACACACAGCTACAATGAGTTTCTCTTCCATAGTCCATGACTCCGCGGGTTTTTTCTGTGTCCCACAAACAATACGTCACATAGTTGCGCAATGCCCGTCCCCTCGTTTCCGCGTCACATAGGGACTCTCCTCCCCCCGACTCTCCCTGATCAACCAATCAGGGAGAGTTGAACGGCGTTTGAATGTTTGAACGGCGAAATCATCAACATGTTCAAGGCGTGCTTTGGAGGCTGACGCGGGTTCACGTGCACGGAAAACGCTTTCCAGCACGCTCAACACACACGTGACGTGACGCCCGACGCCAAGACGCGGCTGGAGGCGCGTCCCCCATTGACTTTGCATGTAAACTGGCCGCTCCTGCCGTTGAAACGCTGTTTGGTGTGGACGTACCATAATGCTTGAGTTGTTAATTATTTAAAAACTCTCTGGACCTAGTAGTGAAATTTTCTTAATAGAGATTATTTTGTGGTATAGCAGTTTTCAAAATAAATTAAGGTAAAAGGACACACTTTTTTTTATTTCTATTGCAAGTTTTATACCAAAAACATATTGCGATATATATCGTTATTGCCACCATTCACAATACATATCGTGATATGAATTTTAGGCCATATCGCACATTCCTACCATTACCCCCCGCCGCCAAACATTGACCATTAAAGTGCATTTATTAAGGAAAAAGTTTAACAGTGACGCACTTTTACTATAATGTCAAGTAAACAAATAATTGGTTTTAAATGTTAATCTTGTTAAATTTAGAGGAAATGCAACAGCAAGTCCTCCCGTCGCTGCCAATTGATTTTTACGACACCGGCCCACATTTCCCAGGGGTCAGAGGTGACGCATAATAAACATGACTTATACGCCGAAGCGACTTATGTATGATTTTTTCCTCTTCGTGATGCTTTTTTTGACTGATGCGACTTATATGTCAGAAAATACGGTAATTAAAACAGATTATTAGGTCAGGTTTTTAAAATAATACGAACTTAAAAAGGTGACAAAGTAGCTAAGGCAAAGTATAAGTCAGCAAGCCATAAAACAAAGACCATTACCACCTTATTGTTGTATTTACAGTACTTTCACATGACAAAAAAAACTCTTAAAGTCTTTGCATGTAGTGAAAATAATATTTTGGCAAGTTTTCCATTTTTTTAAATGGCAACAGCACATAAATAATAACCAGAAATGGAGCTGCTGTGAAAGTAAAAATCTGTTTTTATAAGAATGATAACAATAAGTGATGTAGCAGCCCAGAGTCCAGACATATATCTTGTTCAAATCTGTGCAGAAACGAACTAAAGTTCTCAACGTTTCTTTTCAGAGTCTCTGTGCTAAACACTGTGTAAAACTGTCACACTTTTGTGTAAAAATAGTTAGTTTTTCCATTACATAATAAAAATTATTTGTGCCCATTCATTCTGTAAAGCACTTCTGAGGTCAGGCAGTGATGGACACAGAAGGTCTGACGTGCGTTCTCTGTTGTTGTTCATCCCAAAGGTGCTCAGTGGGTTGAGGTCAGGACTCTGAGCAGGTCAGTCAAGTTCTTCCACACCAAACTCATCAAACCGTAGTTTCATCATTTTCCATCATTCAATGGTTTATGTTGTGGTAAAAATTGTCGTCCACAAATTTGTACGCATTACTTTGTCCAAAATGTCTTGAAGTGCTGAAGCATTAGAGATCAGTGCTCCAGCCAAACCTGGACAGAAAACCCTGAATTCAACAGGTAACGCGTGTGGCCACGCACTTGGGTCCATGTAATTTCTCCTGGGAGATGAATGTCCTTTGTTCACTGTCTATATTGATAAACTAAAATTCAGACAAGACCGTACGTGTTCATTTCCCTACATACCAGCTATATACAGGTAGTCCTCGACTTACGACGTAGATCCGTTCCTACGCAGCGTCGTAAACCAATTTTCGAGTTAAGTCAGAATATACGTACATACTGCACCATATACTGTACATGCACAGTACTGTATTACCAAGCACTTAGCCTATCCTAACACAGTACTCTACATAATTAACAAAAAACACATACGTTTGGGAGCCATAATGAAGGGAAAAAATAGTTAATGACCTACTACGATGCTGTTGATGCCGTTCTCCTCGGTCCATCCACCGTACCTGTATTCCGTTTTCTGTTTACAACGTAAAACCACGTTCACAGTACAGTACAATATTCCGCCGCTGCACCGCGTACAGTACAATATTTTCAGCCGCTGCTTCACGTTTACAATGTAAAACCGGTCCAGCCGCCGTATTCCGCATTCCGTTTACGACGTAAAACCGGTCCATCCGCCGTATTCCTGCACCGCGTACAGTTCAATACTGTATTCTTCAGCCGCTGCGTCACGACGTTTATGACGTAAAACTGCGTAACTCAAAATAAGGCTGTTCATAGTAAATGGGAGATGCGTCGTAACCACGAAACGTCATAACTCGAGACCGTCGTAACCCGAGGACTACCTAGGAAATGTATAAAGAGCTAAAGATATTGTACCCATTTTTAATTTAAAGTGTAACTCACCTCAAAATTAACTTCTTTTAGCTGAAAACTCCCTAGAATGTGTTTGAAATGTTTTATAGCACTATGTCTGTGTTAATTTTCATGTATTTATGCGTATTTGTTTGAATCTGCAATATTTGGTCTAAAAACGTGTTTACGGTACTCCTATGGGTTGAACAGATGTATTACACCTTAATTTTCTTATTGGTCAAAACTCTCATGTGTGACGTGTCTGCTCATGTTCGACGTCACATCGTCTCCTGCCTGAGTATAAAAGAGGTTCAACCATAGCCACTCCTCTTGCAGAGATCATCACTGCCTCTTCCTTTCTGTCCGCGCGCACACACACACTCTCTCGCGGTGCGACAGTCTGTACCATACAAGCACCACTGATCGATATAATTTTCAGATTAGCAACTTATTTATTTTAAAAATACTTTTCACTTCATCAAAATCTAATCAAAACTCCAGCGTTCTAAAAGTATGTGGTTGTATTTGTTGTCTTATTCTGTGAAGGACTGTGATGTATGGATGCCAAGTTGGTCCAGAGGTAGGGAGCTGGTTTGGGACCCAAAGGACCCGGGTTCGATCCCCGGTCACGGCATACATTGTGGTATTCTTTTCTTTCTTTTTTTTTAAGCCTTTTGTTTCGGATAGATCGGGTGAGAATAGATAAATACATCTACATAATAATTCTTTGTTGTTGCTTGTTTTAAGTTGTTTATTACTAATGTAATTTTAACATTCAAAAACAATGACGGTCTCTCGTCCTGGCCACACCTCCTCGCTCACCCCCCACCGCCTCCCCCTCCTTTAGACGGTGTCTGTTGACACTCCCATTTTTTTGCATTTTTCAAATCTTGTGCTGGGGTGGAGCTATCTTCAGACAGTGAGGTGAGTTACACTTTAAGTATTAACATCTGTCAACAGTTTACACAGGTACAAAATGTCCATCGTACAAATCGACTTCAGCTCAGTTGGGCCATCATGGTGCAGTTCAAATATTATAGAAATGTAATTATGCTGATTAATACAGTTAATGGACTATTCTCATCCTCTGAGCAGTTAAAAATGGACTCATTTAAATTTGTTAGTGTTTGTTCTCATCACAAAACTGAGCTGTTGTCTAAAACATTTACAAAAGTTAAAATCAGACTACATGTAGTCTTTAACATATTTTGACCCGTAGAGAGTCAGAGTCAGAGTCAGAGAGAATTTATTGTCATTTGCACCGCATGTAGTACATGTGTTGAAAACGAGATTATGTACACAGGGTCCCAGTTACATCCAACAACAAATGCAAGAGAAATACAATAATAACATCTAGGATTAACTAAGAGAGACATCACATCAGCTAGTAATACACTAAGCCCTAATGTAGTAGAAAAACATCATTATAAACAGCAGCACGAACATGAGCAGATGGTCACAGATGAACGCAGCAACAAGAAACAGATCAGCATCAGCATGATGTGACATTTTGCAGTGTTTATTCTTATTATTTATTTATTCATGAGTCTGACAGCCTCAGGGTAGAAGCTGTTCCTCAGTCTAGTGGTTCTACATTTGATGCTCCTCAACCTCCGTCCCGAGGGGAGTGGTGCAAAGAGTGAGTGTGCTGGGTGAGTGAGGTCTTTCATGATGCAGGTGGCTCTTTTTCTGCATCTGGAGGTGTAAATGTCTGTGATGGTGGGGAGACTGACTCCCACAGACTTCTGTGCAGCCTTCACCACTCTCTGCAGAGCTTTTCTCTCTGCAACTGTGCAGCCTCCATGCCACACGTTGATGCTGGAGCACAGGACGCTCTCCACTGCACACCTGTAGAACGAGGTGAGGACTGGGCTTCTCAGACCGGCTCGTCTCAGCCGTCTGAGGAAGTAGAGTCTCTGATGACCTTTCTTGATCAGGCTGGTGGTGTTGTTGCTCCAGCTGAGGTTATCATTCATGTGTACACCCAGGTATTTGTAGCTGGAGACCACCTCCACCGCAGATCCACCTATATACAGTGGGGTGTGGGTGTGTTTGTTCCTTCTGAAGTCCACAATCATCTCCTTCGTCTTCTTCACATTCATGTGAAGGTTGTTCTCTTTGCACCAGCTCTCCAGATGTTCCACCTCCTGTCTGTAGCTGGATTCATCATTATCTGTGATGCATCCCACCACAGCTGTATCATCTGCAAACTTAACAATATGACAGCCTGGATGTGTGGCTGTACAATCATATGTGAGCAGAGTGAACAGAAGAGGGCTCAGCACACATCCTTGAGGAGAGCCAGTGCTGAGGGTGATGGTGGAGGAGGAGAAGTTGTGGATCTTCACGGACTGTGGTCTGTTTGTTAAGAAGTCTAGTACCCAGTTACAGATGGAGGGGCTTAGTCCAAGTGTAGATAGTTTGTCTATCAGAGTTTGGGGGATCATGGTGTTGAAGGCAGATGTGAAGTCCACAAAGAGCAGACGCACGTATGAGTCCTTCTGATCCAGGTGGGTGAGAGCAGTGTGGACCACGGAGGAGATGGCGTCCTCTGTTGATCGGTTCTCACGGTATGCATATTGATGAGGGTCCTCGTTGATGTTGACGGATGTAGCAGCTGGAACGTGTGTGTTACAGACCTTATCAACGAATCTGCTATATTCAAGAATCACAGACATCAAAGCAGCATCGTCAGAATGAACTATAAACATCTGTCCCCTCTGCTCCAATCTATAAACCTGTCCTCACTAGGACTAATGAAAAGCTCTCCTATGTGACAGTTTGTAAAAATGACTAAGAACTCCATGTGTTCCTGAGCGCAGCGTGCACCCAGTGAGCAGGTCTTACCTGGCACTTGATTCCAGCCTGGCTGCAGCCACAGTGGCGAGGGTCACAGTACAAGCGACAATCGCAGCCACATTCCTCCCGGGAGAGGCGGATGGCTCTGAGCTCGGCTTTCTCACGTGCATCTATGCGGGCGATGCCCGAGGCTCGCAGCAGGGCCCGGCGGCTCTTGGTGGGCAGCGGCTGGAGGAAGAAACAGTCGTCCACCTCCACAGCGTCCACGTCCAGGTCCTCATCTGAGACGTCGTCCAGAGTCAGCAGGTCAGCCTGAGCGCAGTCCACCGTGCCGTTCCTCGTCAGCTGTTGATGACAACATGAAACTATGAGCCAAGTTCCTGATTAAATGTCAAAAGACCTAAAAGATCCCAGGTTCAGCAGTAGGGAGGTCACATGACCCCAGAGACAACTTTGTTTGCAGATGGTTTTCATATTTAGACACAAATTGTATATTGTTAGCTGTATGAAAATGTACTCTAATACTTTGTACAAGAAAAATCTGACAAAAATGACTTAAATGAAATTTTAAGTTGTTTTACATTTAAACTTGAAGTCAACAGTTTAATAAGCACAATTTACCAAATGTAAAAAGAGGGATTGATAAATAATCATACAAGAATTATTATATCTAATAAAGTCTAAAGTCTAATAAGCATGCATCAGGGTAAAGTCTAATAAGTTTTGTAGACACCATGGAGCTAAGATACTTCACGTTTCCCTCATCCTTTTTTATTTCCTGCATTTTGCACCTGCAGCAGATTCTAAAGAAAACTTTGATGACACTAATGTGTTGAAACAATAAAGATACAGTATTATTGGATGTTATCCCAAACGTCTGACTGAGATGAATAATCCTTCAATACTCTCTAGACAGAAATAATGTTTCAGTTTTAGATATTATTGAAGAATAAAGCAGTTGAAAGTGGAAGCGTTCGGCTGACCCTGGGGGCTCTGAGCTCGGGGTCCTTCTTGGGGTCTTGGGCTCTGGTCCCCCCCCTTTGTCTGCCTCGGGTCTTGGGGGATGGATCTCTGATGCTTCACGGTCGCTATTGAATGTTCTATTAGAGAAGCCTTATTCATTTATGCATGCTTACAGCCACACACTAATAGATGCAGGGATGCACACGCAGGTATCGTATGTAGATATGTAGATGGGTATATGACTGAATATGAATGTATGTGTATGTATGTATATATATATATATATATATATATATATATATATATATATATATATATATATATATATACAGGTGACCCCCTACCTACGACTCCATCGACCTACGAACAACGGGACCTACGAACGTATCATATTTAATAAAAATATGAAATTACTGTATTAAAAAAAAATAATAATATATATTTTTTGTGTGTTTAAATGTTCTTAATTTCATGTGTACATCACTTTGTTGCAGCTGTGGTTGTTTTAAAGGCTTTATAAATAATAATTATGATAAAAATGATCATTTCTGATCATTTTTGCGCAATATTGGGCAGCAGGAAGTAGGTCTTCAGTTTACACGGTCACAAATTAATGTAGAACACCGGACGCCATTTTAGGTTCAGTCACGGGGGTCTCCGGTCACAAATTAATGTAGAACACCGGACGCCATTTTAGGTTAGCTGCCGGGAGCCGGCCTTTGAAGACTGGTGACCAGGATCGCATCATATGGATTAATTACTAGCTGGAATCGCTCTGTGAGCTCTGTGGACGTCTCAGGCTGGAGCAGCAGCTGCAGATTGATCGCCGATCGCGCCGCCGCTCCAACACCAGCTCATGGCTTGGCTAGCAGAAGCTAGCCAGCTAGCTAACACAGGTCTCGAGCAGCTGCGGTGGTTCACTCGCCGGCCGCCGCGCTGCTCGGCCCGACAACAATCAACGCATGGCAACCTAAGATGTCGGCTTTGACCATCTCAAAGTAAGAAATTATATTTTTATTTATTCTGTAAATGTGAATAGCAATGTTTAACATTACAGTACACTACTGTACATGCTTAAATGTGTGCGCGCGCTCCGTTAGCGGTATTTCCACGACCTACGAACGGAATAAGGACCTACGAACGGGACGCTAATTTCACCCCCTAGCTACGGCAGAATCGAGCTGCGAACAGTTCTTATCTCCCTAACTCGTACGTAAGTAGGGGGTCTGCTGTATATTATACTATATATATATATATATATATATATATATATATATATATATATATATATATATATATATATATATATATATATATATATATATATATATATATATATATACAGGTAGTCCCCGACTTACGAGCGAGTTCCGTTCCTCCGAGGCGCTCGTAAAGCGAAAATTCGTAACTTGGAACGGCCGCCACGTGTCTCGTAAGTCCGGAATTTCGCTCGTAAGTTGGAACGGTTTTGCTAGCGCGACTACAAACACTCGTTTTTCATCGAAAAACTGCTTACGAGTGCATAAAAATGATCGGAAACGTGTGTCCACATGTTTAGCTAACGAACTGTGGTGAAAAAACACAGAAAAACTCGGTATTTTTTGCGTTTTTTCCAAAAATTCGCCAGCTCGTAAGTCCGGAACCTCGTAGGTCAGAGCGCTCGTAAGTCGGGGACTACCTGTATATATATATAGTAATCTACTGCAAAGTCATGAATGTTATGTGTCTTTTATGCATATGTGTTTTGTTACTGTGTTCTGTCATGTTCTTTGCAGGATTGCAGACGGCGGTTGGGTGCGTTTGCCTTGTGCTCTTTTTGTGGATATTTGTTTTGTAGTCTTACTTTCTGTCTTTTCCTTTCTTTCTATAAATAAATAAATTAATTAAATTGAATTAAAAATTAAAAAAAACAATATATATAATCATATTGGTGTGAAGAGGATGGCTGTGAGGTGAGAAGGGAGGCCATCTATAAAGGGGGAAAAAAAGTGGAAGCGTGACAGAGAGGTGTACTGTGATGGAGGTCTGCAGAGATTACCATGAACGCACGGAGGTGTCGTGTTTGTAGCCTGGCAACAACTGAGCCGAGAACATCACGCACAGCATCAGCAGCAGGTAACACAGCTGAACTCAGCTATCTGCCTGTCATGTTTCCTCATCAGAGCAGGAGGTAAAATGGAGATACAGAAACAAAGATGCAAAGTGATGTATTCCACTGAAACAGAGACAAACAGGCTGCTCAGAATTTGGGCAGCGAATAAATGATGCAGTCTGTGAGATGATGAGCACAGGAGCTTGAGATGTTCTGCTGAAAAGCCCCAAACGATAAAATAAATCTCAGCAAGAGACTGGATATAATGGCACATTTGTAATGTCATAAAATCATTAGGTGAACTTGGAGAAGCTGACGTGAATAAGAGTGCCAGTGTGTTGTTGTCGAGACTGCATCAAGGTTACATACATTAACATTCCAGAGCAGGAGATTCAGTCTGCATCAAGACCAGAGCCAGGCTTTGTGATGGAGTCAGGTCGTTTCCACTCCTGTGATGCAGCATTGATGCACTGAGATGTTAGAGGAACATACATGAAACTGTCAACAAGTAAATGTAAATGATCTTCTGCAGACCAATCAAAGGAATGTCTGAAGGAAGAGGAGGGCACAGATCCTGCCTCACCCATCTGTCCTCAGAGTAGAATATATGTGAAGAACTTTAAAACTGAAAAATGTGACAACACAACCTGGTACTTGTATATATTGTTGTATACTTGATGATCTGAAGTGTTGTGAGAAGGAATGGTGACAAAAGAGGGGAAAAGCTTTACCTGGTCAATCATTTTTGACATGAACTGGCAGCAGGATTGATTTGATCTAAAATTCACAAATGAAAAGCATGTGATGGACCAACACTAAACATTCTGGTTCATGCAGTGACTGCACCTGATTCAAGCGGTCAACAACAACAACAAGCCTCTAATGAAAAATTAAATACTTCCGACAGGTGCCGCCATTTTGTAGTTTTCTCTCAATAAGCCTACACTGTATCCCCGCTCATAATGACTACAGTTCCCAGACTCCAACAGTGCTCTGCCCAGAAACCCCATTTCCTTCAGCTGAACAACTAGAGGGAAAGTTCGGTCTTTTACAGTGACTTGGGCACCCAGCGGATTCAGAGAGCCACACGGAAATGGACCAGAACCAGACCCCAGACCCATCGGCAAACCCAAGAGCTGGAAGCCGGTCCACAAGGACTTCAGAGAGCAGCAGTAGGTCCAGCTTCTCTCTGGAGCTCACCAGGACCTTTTTCATCAGACCACCTGTCTCACGCCGGCCACCCGAATGCCCCCCCCC
>JBBPBX010022346.1:2486-28469 GCA_038048925.1 Garcialebias charrua
TACAACAAAAAATAATAATAATACAACAACAAACAGCCAGACCTCTCTGGTTATGTTTACATGTGCAAAAATCTTTGATCGGACTGAAATATATTGAGATTAAATTATCCGAATATCTCATTTACATCATGATGAGTGTTTACATGCACCAGGCTTTTATTCAGAACAGAATTATTGACATGCACTGAGAGGTAAACTCTCCTTAAAAAACACAGAAGAAGAAGTTTTACTTGGGGGATGAACATAAACAAACGTGAGCGCCCAAAATGGACCTGCGCCAGGTTTGAATGACAGTGGAGACGTTACTGCACTCCCTGATTGAGCTTCAGGTAATACAGATCATTTTGAGCTCTTTCAAAGTTTCTAGTAGAAATGCTGAGTCGCTCACCGACCAATTTTGCTTCCCCGACATGCTAACATCTAGCCAGACGGAAATACGTGAGGCAGACATAGGTCGCGCATGCGCAGTCAAACAGTTTCCCACAATCTGAATAAAATGGTCAGATTAAGTGTTTACATGCACACCATTTGGATTATGAATCAGCATAAACCACCCCTCTCATTCGGATTACAAATTCATTCGGATTGAGTTGAATCAGCTCAGAATAAGCCGAGTGGGGCGTTTATGACGCATTTTTATTCCGAATGGTTGTTTACTTTGATTACTTATGTCCATGTAAACATAGCTATTGATGGCCCAAGTCTGTCAAAGACCACCAAAAAGTTGCTCAAAACTTTGAAAGTAAAAATTTGGGCTTTGAGTGGCAAAGTTGGTAGAGTTGCTGCCTTTCAGCAATATGAACACCTGATCGAATCACTGGGGGCCATTCTGGGTGGAGTTTGCATCTTCTCTCTGTTTATGCATGTTTTTTTTTTTTCCGGGTACTCCAGTTTCCTCCCACAGACCAAAAACATGCATGTTAGTCTGATTGGTAACTCTTATTAATTGTCCCTAGGTGTGAGTGAGAGAGTGAATGGCTTGGTTGTTTGTCTCATTTGTCTCTATGTGTCCCTGTGATAGATGTACCCAGATCCAGACTGAAATCTAGAGGTGATCGGGCTTTTGCGGTTGCTGCTCCAAAGCTGTGGAACAGTCTACCTGAGAATTTAAAGACCGCTCAGACTGTTGAGACTTTTAAATCTTTGCTCAAGACTCATCTGTTTCACTTGGCATTTAATCCTCGCAGAGTCTGAGAACAAATTTTGAGCAGATTTTATCGTTGTTGTATATTTACTGATAACTTTATTATGTTTCAGTGGCACTACATGTAGATGCATTTTACTCTGTTGTTTTTTCAATTTTTTAACTGTACATCACTTTGGCCGGCTTCGGTTGATTTTATGTGCTGTATAAATAAAATTGACATTGACATTGACTGGAGACCTGTCCAAGGTGTCCCCCACCTCTTGCACAGTGATGGCTGGATATGAGCACCAGTGACCCCCCTGTGCCACGAAAATGAAGAAGAGGTTAAAAGATGGTGGACGGATGGATGGACAGATGGATGGACAGATGGATGGATGGATGGATGGTTTTGGACATCTTGGGTCAAATTATAAAATGATAGAAGATTTAAAGAGGCCGGCGTAACCCGAGGACTACCTGTATTTGCTGAAATTATAATCCGTGAAATGTTATATGTGTTATTTAAATGTGATGTAATTATTCCACCAAAACTAAATTATTCCAAATAGAGAAGTGGCTAAATGTGTGATTTGAGGGTCATTGAGTTAATGATTAATGATTAAAACAATTAATAATTATTTTAAAAATTCTAAACTTCTCTACTTAATGGTTTGAAAAATAATTTTTCCTTTTTTGTTTAAAATTTCTTCCTCTTTTAACAAATCAGAATCTTGCCTGATAAAGACATCACCACCTGTGTCTACCATACACCTGCCACCATCTGTTGGGAGCCCATGATAGACCCTCGATGGCTGTGCATTTGAGTGGTAATTGAGCTTGAAATGTGCTTAATAATGATTGTTCTGCTTAATATGCCACACCAGGAGCTCATCGCACCATGACAACTCCAAGCAGCCAAGACAGACGGGCAAACAGAAACGATGGACAGAAACCACATTTCTCCTTCTCTTTAGCTAACTCAATTGTTATTGAATTGCATAATCCAAAATTAGTTAAGATAAAGATAGAACTGTGATAGTTCCACAATGTTAACATACTGATCTCTTTTTAGATTGATTTGACACTCATGCCCATAAACATCAATAATCATTTGTCTTTGTAAATGTTTCAATTTGCTATGTAATATGAGAGAAGTACGACGGAGCTTTAGGGCCACACTAAGAAAAAAAAAAATACGTTGCCACGCTAAGAAAAAAATCAAAAGCCATAAAATTATGAGAATAAAGTCCTAGTATTACGAGAATAAAGTTGAATAAAGTCTTAATATTACGAGAATAAAGTCGTGCAATACTTTTTTTTATAGCTCATGGTTTTTTTTTCACAAGTCAGATCCACAACACAACCTGTCAATTAATCCAGTAGGCATGTCAGCAAATGACCAATCCGAAGCTAAATTCTCCTTACCTGCAGAGAGCTGCACTGCAACCATCAGAGAGTACCACCTTACTGTAAGCAGGTTCAAAATTCTGATACCAATAATAATCTGATGCTGCTGTGCTGACAGATTATCTCCTTATTTGAAAAACCAATCCAAAGTATAACAACACAATTCTCAACATTCTTCATTTTACCACAGTTAAGATGTGGTAAACCCTGCTTTATGTTTTGGGGCCGAGATGGTGTAGAGGCAGGGCAGCCGGCTCTGGACCGGAAGGTCCGGGGTTAAATCCCCGGTCACTGCATACCTCGTTGTGTTCCTGGGCAAGACACTTAACCCCGAGTTGCTCCCAGTAGGACTGGATGGCGCCTTGCATGGCAGTCTACCGCTACCGGTGTATGAATGTGTGTATGAATGGGTGGATGGCTGGTACTGTGAAGCGCTTTGGGGCCCTTCATAGGGGGCTGGAAAGCGCTATATAATTAAGCTCCATTTACCATGTGTTGGAGTTAGGATATTTTTACGACTCATTTAGCTTCGGATTGGTCATTTGTTGACACGCCTACTGGATTGATCGAAAGGTTGCGTCATGAATCCAACTAATAGAAGAAGAAAAAACTAAAATAAACGAGAGCTGTAAAAAAAAAGTCTTGTACGACTTTATTCTCAAATACTACAACTTTATTCTTGTAATTTTATGGCTTTTATTTTATTTTTTTCATTTTTTTTTTTCTTAGCATAGCAAGTGGGAGTGGTGGCACAGAGGTTAAGAAGGTGAGCTTGTGATTGGAAGATCGCCGGTTCAAGCCCCGGTACCGACAACATAAAAAATGTGGGTGGGATAAGTGAAGCAGTCACACCTGTCTCCATCCTCATCCGCCCCACTCTGGGCCCTTGAGCAAGGCCCTTAACCCACACCATCTGCTCCCCCGGGAACCCTAGATATCAGCACTCTGATCCACACAGAGGGCTGTGGTAGCTCGCTGGTCGTGGTTGTGTCAGGAAGGGCATCCGGCATAAAAACAATTGGTAAATCTTCGTGCGACTAGTTCGCTGTAGTGACCCCTGACAAAGGGAGAAGCCGAAAGAAGAAGGGAAAAAAAAGCATAGCAATGTCATTTTTTTTCTTAGCATAGCCCTAAAGCTCCGTTGTACAGAAAATACTCTAAACATTTCCCCCCCCTCCATATACCTGAAGTCAAATAAGCAATACGGTGTTATGAGAGATTTGGCCTACTTTTCTAATTGGTCACACGATAAACTTGCTTTTCAATTTATTTGTAATGATGAAATAAATCTTGGCTTTCATGGCGATGAATATATCCTCAGGGAATAAGTTCCATGTGTTATTAATGGGTGTAAAATGATTTGTAGGTATTAATACAGTGTATTCTGTGGTGGGGACTCAGTTCACTACGACAGCTGCCCCAGGAGACCACAGGGAAGTAAGAGGTACTTGTCACCAGCCAGGCTTGAGACAAAAGGCAGACGTCTTCGGAGTCGGCAGGGGACAGTGTTTGGGATCAGAGGGCGTGATATCCTGTCCAGTACCCCTGCTGAGGATCCAGAAAACATCAACTCACTGCACCTGTCAGGCGCAGCAGGGTGGTGGTTTCAGATTGTCACACTTGTAACACAAGAGAACGCCTTTCTCTCCTGAGGTGTACATGTATAGTAATCATCACACTTTCCATTCCAAATGTATAATCAGTCGTTCAGTCTGACAGGAGCACTGTGTTAGTGCTTCTATGTTGCGTTGTGTTGATGCTGAAGAGGCTATGTGCTTGGGTTTTGGAAGCATAATTGCCTCACAAAAGTGAACTGAGTCATGAGGAAATGAGCATCCTTGGAGAAAAATCTGTCTTACAAAGTAACTCAAACACAACAACTACATTCTGCTGCTGAGGCATTACTTATTCCCTCTCAACTTCATATGCTATTCATTTTCCAGTCTATTCAACTTAAATGTGTGGGTGCTGCTAACTCACCCAGCCTGCATGTGTAACCTGCTCAGCAGTAGCTAAATGTTACTCTGGGGAAATCGCTTCAAAAGAGCAATACCATGCATCACAGAGACCACATTTAAATACCAAATATTGCCCATTCATTTTTCCCTCACCAAACGTAGAGGAAAGCACAGCACTGTGTTTAGCACAGGCCAGGGGGATTTGAGCAGACAAACAGATGGGACCTGTGCAAAGGTATGGATAAGGTACAAATGCAGGAATGGGAATCCCCCTGAGAGCGTCCTCCTCATTCTGACACCCACTTTCACGGTGTGTTTAGTGGCCTACACCATATGAATTATGAAGAGATTCAGAGACTGATTGGGTAAAGCTCAAACCCTGTTCTGTTTTATGTGCCAACATCGCTTTCTTGTGCTTCAGCATATTTTAGTGTAGCAACAAAAAGTTGGTCCGCAATGCTATTTTTTAAGCTGACTCGTATTGTATCCTATTACAAGAAATTATCCAGATGTCCTTTATTTTTTTCATAAAAAAATGCAACTCACTTAAAATATATTCAAGAAGGTATTCAAACCCCTGCATCTCTGGAGAAATATGTATTGTCGCGTCACAATCACAGCAATCACCACTCCTATTTCAGGATTCCACCAGACTGTGCAGCTCTAACAGAACACATGTAGAAGCAGAGCCGACAAATCTGGATACAAGATGGGCACTTTGACCTTCCCCTGGCACATCGCCCACAGCCTGCAAACCCACTCAACGTGACGAGTATCTGTGCGTTTCTGCTGAAATTGTGGCAGGCATAATTGCGCCTTCTGTCCAAGTGCGAGAAGAGATGTTCTTAAGGACCTTTTCTCTGTGCATCTCTGTAAGACACGACAGAACAAGGGTACTTGTCCTCATCTATGGATCAAGCCCCTAAGGACTTTTGCTTTAGTCATAAATGTAATGAGACATTGTTAACTCAATTTTCTGAAATTTCAAAGGAAATGAAAAGGGCCTTTCTATGGGATTACAGAAGATCACTACCATTTCATTTCCATTTGATACGGGTGAAGAAACATGGCTTGGATACTTAAATATCAAATTTACATCAAGATGTGTTATACACACAGGTAAATGTTCATCTGAAAGCATATGCTATTGATTTTGTCTCTCTCCATGTGTAGTCCCTATTCTTTATTATTTCTTCCTTTTAGGTGTTAGGGATACTTCTCATGCTCTGACATTTATACAGCTTTTTATGAATACAATCAAACTCCGATACATCAAAGTCAAAGTCAAAGTCAACTTTATTGTCAGAACTGCAATATGTACAGGACATACACAGGACCGAAATTGTGTTCTCTCTCAGTCCCTCGGCGCAACAGTAACCATCTAAACACTAAACACTAAAACATTTAATAAACATAAGCATAAAATAGTAAAAGTGTAACACTGTCCTGAGTTTTTTCATAATAGTATAAAAGTATGAAAATTTACACCAACACTGAAACACCAAACACCCCTAAAACACCCAATGAACATAAGCATAAAATGAAATAATAAAAGTGTAATACTGTCCTGAGTTTTTGCATAGTAGTATAAAAAGTATAAAAACGTATATCTATAAAATAAACTGAAGTTTCTAGCGTTGACATTTGCAAAGAGTGGCACAGCAGCATATAAGTTAATGTACACAGTATATGTATGAGGTAGTTGATGTTGGTATAGAGGCAAAGTGGCATATGCAGTAAGGCACATAAGGCACATTTGGCATCCTTAGATAAGGCTAGTCAGAGAATGCTGTATATGTATCTGCAGTAGTGTAGATAAAAGTAGTGTAAATGTAAACAGTAGTAATAAATGTAAAGCAGTAATAATAAATGTAAACCGTATTAATAAATGTAAACCCCTATAGTTATACTTGATCATACTGGTAATCTGTTATACAATTTTCTCTAAAAGATAGGGCACACTTCAAAATAGGAATAAAAAAATCTTGCCACAAAGAAGTGGTAGAAACACGTTGTCTAAGTTGAGGTCATGTTGAACTGCACAGTAAGCCCAGGAAACAGAGGATGCAAGGCTATTATGCCAAAACCTGGTTACAGAACATGAACTCTGTGGCTGGCTGCTTTTAGTGAATTTATTCATCCTTCATATAAGAAAAATAATTTCATTAAATAGTGAGAAAAGGACCCAGGTTTAACTCTTTGTGTGCTTTTCTTCACGTTTGACTGAGCATACATCCAAAGCTACCTCAAGTTTTTCATTTTGTACCCCATGGATGTCTATTATTTATGCGAACACAGAGGGTATGAGTGACCCTTGAAAACATACTATATCACTAGATTTAGTCCGACCATCCATCCACTGCTGCCTCCATTCTTCTGACAAGAAGACCATAATTTAAGACCCTTGGGATCATCTAATCTGCTGGAACATTGTCCCATTTTTGGTACTGTGTCCAGCCCTAGTATAAGCTCTAATCTTTGATGATCTGACTTAACCTCTTTTCTCTTTGTACTCTTCGTAGCTCCTGTAGCCAGTCCTCTCGTCATCTTGCTTCTGCCTCGTACTCTCCCTAGCCTCCCTGTGTCTGAAGCCCCCTTGGATGTTTTCTCTCTACTATCACCTACAAGGAATAACAAGCTAGACAATCAGCCATCCTCTCTGAAGGTTCGTCTTGTCACTCTCTCATTCAACTCTTCACTTACCTGATCTCCTTGGTCTGTGTCACCATCCTTGTAACCTGCTGGATTCTACTCCATATCTATAAGAAAATAAACATCAATTAAGCCTCTACAAGATCTATCCGTTGGTCTAATCATTATCACCTCCTTTCTTTCAGCATGCTCACCATACACCTTTTCCTATAGCCCTCTCCTGCATTTCTGTATAGTAGTCACTTTGTGAATAAAGCTGGTCTCTTGTGTCTCATTAAGAGCTATGGTTATTAAAATTATCCAATAAAAACTTGATAAATAGTCAGATTTGAACATTAACACATGCAGACCAGTGATGGGTATTCAATTTGCAAGGTACTGGCATGCCTAGAGCATGCACTAAAGGCATCAAAGGTGGTATGCTGGTGAAGATTCTCAGTCGTCCAGGACATGATAAATCAAAAAGGCGTTCAATACAAGATCAACTGGACTTTATTTGTAACAGAAGACGTTTCGCTTCTCATCCGAGGAGCTTTATCAATTCAATGAACCAGACTGTGTGCGTGTGGAGTTATAACAGGAGTCACACAATAACAGGAGTCAAGCTCCTCGGATGAGAAGCAAAACGTCTTCTGTTACAAATAAAGTCCAGTTGATCTTGTATTGAACATCTTTTTGATAAAAGGTGGTACCACAAGTGGAGGGATACTGTTATGAGGAAGTTGCCAGAAAGTCCAACAGTTAGTCAAAAACACTGAGTGAGGAGCACCAAAAGTGACTTGCTACATAAGATAAAGCAATGGTTGTGTGACTCTGTTCAGCACTGGATCCCCACTTGTATCCAAGCCTGAGGGGGGGTCAAACACTTTTTAACACGGGACCAGCTGTGTACCTAAACTGCCAACACTACTGTTCATTTGATCTGATTTGATGTGATATTGTAATAATTGCAAAACAGCCTAATTGCCTTTAACATGATTAGTAACATTTCATTTTCATGACTCTGTCTGGGTACTTAACTTTCTTTGTCAGTTATTTAAATTATTCCAAAGTGATACATGTCACCATAGTCACATTCCTGTTTGTGAAGCACTTTGGTCAACATTGTTTTTAAATGTGCTATATAAATAAAATTGACATTAACATTGACATAGTTAGTGACATGAACACAGTATACTGTGTCTTTTTTATTATTGTTTTGTCAGGGAGTTTCAATTATTTTGTAAGTAATTAGCATTATACAATGCCTAGCATGCAAACTGCTTCAAAGGCAGCTGGTGGTTTGAAGCTGGTTGTCTGGTAGCCCTGCAATCATTCTTTTCACAGGTGATGCCTGGACTGTAATCTTTAACTACAGACTCCTCAAATTGTCTTTTTAAACTTTGCATCTGTATTTTGCTCCTTTATTTACAGAATGCACCAGCCCACATGGACCAAGCATGTCTGCATAATTGGACTACAATGGGTCACTGTGGCCGGGACCACTACAGTGGTCCCAGTAAGGGCCTGGGGTACAATGGAATGTTATTTTCCTGCACTGTTACTTACTGGAGTTGATGTGAAAAGATATTTTAAAATTGCAGTCTCCTTGGTAACAACATGTTTTCTCTAAAGGCCAATCTGAACAATTTAATCGTCTCAATCAGTGAAATTATCAACATAATTACATCCTCAATGCAAACACACAAGCATTTGGGCATGTATCCTATCTAGTATGGAAGTTTGTGTGTTGACAATTAGCATTGATGAACAATACAAATTTACACGTTATGGCTCACATGACAAGTATTTAGTACTTTGTATTCAGTTGCTAGGGTTTGAGGTATCCACATAAGACTCTTCTCACATTTGACTTTTTCGAAAGCAATACAAGATATAGACAGATATGAGATGTGTAACCTCACAGATATGTTTTTTTAGTTTCTTTGTCTAAAAACAACTTACTTTTTTTGTTGAACAATCAAAAGAAATGCTGCAGAGATGTGTGGCAGGGGGGGAAATAACTTTTTTTGTTTGTTTAAATGTTGGTCAAATTGTCAATTTGAAAACGAATGAACAAAATGAAAAGATTTAACACTTACTGTATTAAGTTGACAGACAACTCAATCTCTAAAGTTTCAAACTGAGATTTAACATATCATTTCAATCATTCACACATGCCCTGTCTTTTCTCATGAGTAAATAACTAAATGGATTCCACCAGAAAGCATGCACTTTTACCGCTGACACTGTGAGGGGGATTTAGTCCTGTGGAGATATAAATACCTGTCGAATCACAAGATACTTACCACTGAGAGATGGAGGAGAGGCCAATCAGGTGAATAATGGCTATAGTTTTTACACTGGTGTTGCAAGTACTGGTTGCCATCAGTAGTAATGTCCACCTTGAAAAACCCTAAGAGTGCTGTTTGATCAATGCTGCCTGATGGGAAGGGGAAAATCAAGCCCATAAATGGGCTTTGGATGCTAAAACAGGAGTGAGACCTGAGGGACCGAGCCTTCAAACGTGTGGTGAGAGGTATATTGATGGCTGAATTCCGAGAAATGGAGGTGTTTGACCTTATAACACTTTCCGCAACTACAAATGCACGTGCTGTGTATGCAAACGCGGGCTGGAAAAATCTACTATATGCACGGGAGTGATGAGTTTCACACATTTCATGTATGAAATTGCTGCTTTTGTCTGCCGGTCAACTTGTAAAAACTACAACAACAAATTTCATGAAACTGGGCAGAGACTTTGAGTATGTGCAAAAGAAAACAGTAACATTTGTTGAGGGTTTAATTCACTTTTTAATTTAGTATGTGGATTTTAGCATTGAATTTGGTTGTGAATAAGCTGCATGTGCACTTTAAAATTTGTTGAGCGGTTCATGGCTGAAAGAAAGTCCTCACTTTACTGTATGTCTCATCGATGTTATCTCCATGGTTGAAAAGTTCTCCTCATCAGATGAATGAAAGACCATGATGAGGCCTTAAAGTTGACAGAAGCAAAACAAAAAAGGGAAAATGGGATGGGTTGGGGGACAAATAAATAAGCTGCATTAAAGTTTCTCTCAGCAAATAATCAAGCATATTTATGTCACTGTTTTCCCTTTCATGGCAAAGGGAGGAGAGCCAAGGTCGAGCGTGTCAGTGTGAGTCAAGCCTGAAAGTGTGAAGACTCCAATTAGACATAGCCTCGGGTCTGACTCCAAAAGACGAGGATAACACACACCCCTCGGTGAAAATGTGCCAAACAACGCATAGTGCAAACACATGCACAACACACACACACACCCAGAACCACATGTCTTCTTGTCCCTGTTTTACATGAAATGCATGTTGATACCACAGCTGTTTGCACCCCATCCATCATCTCTAGCAGTCAACAGACAGAATTATTAACAAGCAAAATCTGCCATGCCCTATTAGCGCAATAAGGAACCTGTTAAGACAGGTAAACAATGTATTAATGTATGTCTGAAGTACCGTATTTAATTATCATGTGTTTGAAAAAGACCAAATATTTATAATTTCACAGTCTATTTGCACCTAATCAACTTTGCTGCCTGTGAGAAAATCACAGCATTGATTAGATAATGAGTACTCAGTGTATTAACAAAGTTAACATCTATTCCTTTAACTTTTTTGTAATGGAATTACATCATCGTGGATCCCCCCTCCTCCTTTAATGTAGTGAGCTATTAAAGAAGCAAAACCAAAGAAAAATAAAGTAACTGTAGCAAATATTTTTGTGTTGGGTACAATTGGCAGTGAGGTATTGCCAGGTGGCGCACGTAAGGCACAGCCAATAATTCCAGAGCCAAAAATGTATTATATAAATTTAATCACAGATTTGTGTCTTTTTAGACAATGATGAGCCTCTTTCAGATATGAACTTTTAAAAATGTTGTCTAAATTAATCAACACATTCAAGCTTCACATCCTAATAGGCTCCATGTTGCCTTCCCATGAACAGGCACAAAAGCAATGTAAAAAAAGTGTACACCATATGTACTGCATTTAAAATAATGCCAGTCTGAAATGGCTGCATTCATTTTAATTGATAGCTAGAAATACTGATTAGGATTTTTTTTTTTCAAAGATAATCATTGCACAGATGGAGATAAAATTTCCAGAAATGTTCACTTATGATCTACTTTGCTCTTTTTTATTTATTTATTTTTTTTGTCCTTCCTTTTAAGTGTCTCAGAAAATTAGTAAAATATCAGGTAAAGATTTGTACTTCATAAATCAAGAGTCAGCCTGTCATCTTGTTCTGACAATTCATGGCCGTACACAACTGACAACAATGACACAATTTTTCCCACATCACTAAACAAGCTTGGTAAAATTAAATGCTCTTGTTTTTTTACCAATATATCCTAAGAAGAAAGAAAGAAAGAAAAAATATATACTATGTGTTGCCATCATTGTATGTTTCCATACAATGAGAACATTTGTTCTCTGTATTTAACCCATCACACTTGAGATACAACGCAAGTGCCCAAAGAGCAGTTAGAGATTAGGCGTCTTGCTCAAAGACACCACAGCATGTGGCATGGCGGGGAGCTGAACCTACAACTTTTTGGTCCGAAATTGGCTGCCTTGCCTCAGTGACCCCTCAGAGCTTATGGCACTTGGTATTTCCATGTGATCTCTCATCCAATTATGTTTATGTTTATTAAATTTGTTCTTTTTTTTTTACAAAAGAAACAATACAAGACAATCTCATAAATGATAGTGTACAAAATATAAAAAAATGAAAGGTAGCAGAAAGAAGAATAAATCTTATTATATCTGCCCCTTACTTCCAACAATCAGATTAAACAACAATAATCAACCATGTAAACAATAATAATCTTCAACCAACTTTTTCCAACAATCAGATTAAACAATAATAATCTTCAACCAACAGTACAAAATGACTAACTCTTTCTAATTTTCTAACTAATACAATACACATTACGCTATTTCATATATATTTTTTAACACATTTGTTTTGATCATTTTTTTAAATGTAAACATTGACTTGGCATTTTTAACTACATTCTCCAAGCCATTCCATAATCTAATTCCCTGGATTGAGGTAGAACGTCCCTTCAAACTAGTTCTGAATTGTGGTTTTACAAACATCTCTGTCCCCTTAAGATTATAACAACTTTGTCTTTTAACAAAGTGCATTTGGATATTTAAAGGTAATGCATTATTTTGAGCCCTATACATAACTGATAAAATATTATAGTCTACCAAATCATGGAACTTCAATAACTTTAGTGGATAAAATAATGTACTTGATGGGGATAACCTGGCCCAACCCTGCTTAGCTTCTGAGATCAGATGGGATTGGGTGTGGTCAGGGTGTATGGCCGTAAACAAGAAGAGCATTGTTTTAAGCAAAATTATCTTATATTTTGCTTGATATCCTCCTTGTGATGGGCTTGCAACCTGTCCAGGGTGTCTCCCGCCTCTCGCACAGTGACAGCTGGACATAGGCACCATTGACCTCCACCATCCAAAACGGAAGAAGTGGGTAAAGAAAATGGAGGGATGGAAGATAATCTGTGTCATTGCTGTATGTTCAAGTTCAAGTATCTTTATTGTCATTAGCATCACATGTGGTACATGAGGTGGAATGAAATTATGTACTCAATGTCCCAGTTACACCCAGAAATAGCAAAAATGTGAAGTATAAAAAGAAACACTATACAAGGGTCTAAGTATACACTAAGATATAAGCTAAACAAATGCTAAACAATAAGCTAAAATATCTAAAATATATGCTATAAACACTAATAATGTTAATTTTTTTCATTCATTCATTCAACCTTTCTTTATACAGGCTAGCCTCGTTGAGCCACGGGGACTCATTTACAAGAGGGACCTGTTTCACTCACACCCAGGGTCAATTTAGAGTTACCAATCAGCCTAACATGCATGTTTTTGTATTGTTGTTCTAAATAATATGGTATATTAAACAGCAGCCTTAACATGAGTCTGTAGTGAGAAGATGGGTATGAATCAATAACTACTGCAGCATGAGATAGGAGCAAGGATAATCAGCAGATAAGTCACATATCACCACTTAAAGTGGCATTACAGTGATTTGATTTTATCCTTACAGTGATTATCCCGGTTAGGATTCATGAGTCTAACAACTTTAGGGTAGAAGTTGTTCCTCACTGTACTGGTTCTTCACTTAATGCTCTGCAACCTTCTGCCTGGTGGTGAGGCTGACTCCGACAGACTCCTGTGCAGCCTTCACCACTCTCTGCAAAGCTTTTCTTTCTGCAGCTGTGCAGCCTCCATGCCACATGTTGATGCTGGAACACAGGATGCTCTCCACTGCACACCTGTAGAAGGAGGTGAGGACTGAGCTTCCCAGTCCAGCTCGTCTCAGCTGTTTGAGAAAGTAGAGTTTCTGATGTGCTTTCTGGATCAGACTGGTAGTGTTTTTGTTATTGTCAATGTTAATATTTGATCATACCAGTCATTTTAACCATCGAATTAACATTGGTACACATAGACAAAACATGTTCTTATATGATTTTAATGCAAGAGTACATTAATTTAAAATGGGTAACGCTCTTCTTGCTTCAGTGGACCTTTAATGTCAGTCAATAGCTGCCATAGAAAGCATCTGATGTAAAAAAAAAAAAAATTACTCTCTTTTGAAATTGAGGAAAATATACTGGAAAGCAAAAAAAAAGAAAAGTTGTAGTTAACTATACCTTAAAGTTAAACTTACTTACATGACTTCCAAGCTGATGTAGTACATGTAGCTTATTAATTTAGAGATGATCGCGATACAAATTTAAAAATGTGAAAAGGGTGCTAAAAGTGTGGCTCAAAATGTAAGCAAGGCTTCTTTTAAGAAGTATCAGGCTTATTGAATGACTGGAAGATGGTGATTTACAAAGAAGAAACAGTATGTAATGACAGGAAATTCTACTAAAGAGCGTAACTGAAAGATGGTCATTCATTTCTCCACTTGTGTACAGATACTTCTGCCAGGGGCACAAATGACCCAAAACCAGAGACTCTCCCTGTTGTATACCTCTCGAGACCTGCTTTGCTCTGACCTAATTTACACTGACTGATCTTTTTCCAAACCATCAAATTTGACCTCTCAATCACTTTCCTCTATAAGTCTAGATTTCAAAGTTTCTTTTCAGAAGGGTTGATGTTGAAATTAATTTATAACTCATATTAATGCTTGAACTTAAAAATGTACATTTTGCATCCATATTGTAAACAAGTCTGATTTTTTTATTGTCTACCTCATTGAGAAAATAAAAGTGTGCTTTTTAAAAAACAGCATCAGTGTTTAACAAGAATAATGTTCTTAGTTGAGTTTGTCATGAATTGCTGCCTTGCTTCAGCTTGTACTGCATCTGACAAGAATGCTTTGATTTTATCTTTCTGAGATATTCTGACATTTACACAAGGACAGAGTACAGTTCATAGCTTACAATGTATTAACTTTTGATTTGTCAGAGTTTAATGATCGTAAATGATAAATGGATTGCACTTATAGTGCTTTTTATATCTTACTTTTACTTTTATACTCAAAGCACTTTACACTATAATATGTGCCTCATCTACCCATTCATACACCATTCTACTATTTCTGTACAAAGTACAATCAGTCCTTTTTCACATTCATACACTGATGGGACACACATCGGCGGCAATGAGGGGTTCATTGTCTTGAACAGGGATATTACGGCATGTGGCTGCTGGTGGAATCAAATCCCCAACTTTTGCATTGGAGGGCGATTTATCTAACCACTCAGCTACAACCACCCCATGATCCAAATTAAAATCATAAACTGCAAAAAACTAAAGTGTAAAATTAAGATTTAAAGAAACATGTTTACATAGAATGAAACAATTCATACAACCATCAGTCTATTTAAATGGCAATTAATTAATTAAATATTGCTTTTACATGTCATACAAGTTAACAACATGGCATATATGAAAATAATAATAAAAAAACTATTTAAAATAATAACAGTGGTGTAAACAGTAAATATACATTTTTATCCAGATAACATTTCTGTCACTATTATTTTCATCTCTGCCATCACTATTCTCATATAAAGAAACAGCCACCACTGCTGCATCATTATTATTACCATCAGAGCCACTAATGGTATCATTGGTGCCTTCATCAGAACAAGAATCAACAACTGCTTTGCAGTTCACGGATAATTGTTGTGACATCAGAAACACATATACTGTACTGTAAACTCCATCTGCATCTATCCATTTATCCAGTCATCCGTTCAAAAAGGAAAAGGGAAAAAAAAAAGTTTAGAGAGCAGAGGGATAAATCACTGGAGGCCTCAGACCAACCTCTGTAGTCCCACACCCCTCTCCTGTCCAGGCAGCATCTCAGTTAGACTGAGTGGCCCTGCTCCAGCTTGTTAAATAATGAATTAGAGGCTGATATCCTGTGACGGAGACTGGGAGAGAGCACTTCCTCTCTGGGCCAGAGTGGGGCTTGAATACCCGTGAATAATACATGGCCAAAAGTGGGTCTGTTGAAATGACTCAATACCGGGAGTCAAGTGAGAGATTATTTTTCCACAGATATGAAAATATTACAGCCTTTTGTAAAACAATAAGGGAGGTGAGAAGATAATTGCTTGACGCTGGCTCATGGTTACTGTATTACATGAAGAATTTGCCAAGTTGTTCAGAATATCTCACATGCTTGTAATTGTTTGTTCAAACACGTACTGGATCATCATCATCATCAGTCTGTTCAACCTAAAGGTATAGTTTGATGTAACTGCAGTAAAAAGGGGAATGATTCAAGTTAGTGCTAATTTGTGGGGAAAAATCTAGAAAAATATTTGTCTTCATACATGTTTGAATTTACACATTTAGAGACAGAGTTAGGCCTCCCACAAGAACTAACCAAATATCGCTGGATCATGATAAATATATTTTAGTACCCAGAGAAGTATGGACTGACTGAGAGAGACTGACATATTTAAGTAATACTGTAGATAAGTAGTTCTTATTTACAGTGTCCCAAGGGTTTAGGTAGGGTCTGGAAGGGAATGGAGGACAGGCAAGTATCCTACAGTAGGAGTAATACTTCGTAGAAAGTACAAATTTAATCTCTTACTTTATCCTATTTGTTTAGCAGACCTGGAGAGGATGGTGAAGGATTCCAGATGGACGGTGCACTTGGTGATAAAGGTGAATAGAATGAGTTGGAGAGTGGCCAGATGGAACCCAGAGACAGATCCAAACAGGCTGACGTTGAGGAGACTGGTGAGGTCCAGGAGGAAGTTCAGTGGAGGGGTTCTGCTTAGCAGTAACAAGGAGACTGGCTGTCCACACATATGAACCATGGAGTCAGGACCAGGAGGCACAAGTACATACAAGGTTAGTTTATCTTATCTTAGATAAGGGCTGTAGGGCCGTAACTAGTTACCGGTTTGTAGCATGTCCCAGCGGTGAAGAACTGATCCAATGGTCCATGTCAAGTACACCAAAAGCTCTTCATCCAGGATCAGGATCAGCTGTGGTGGTACAGCTCCACCCTGCCACTCAGAGTCTGCAAGGAAGTGGTTACAGAAAACACTGGAATCCTACACTCTGTATTTGTCACTAGTCCAAGTCAACCCTCCAAGAAAACTGAAAACCACAAGCTCTTTCTGAGCCTCAACTCTCCTCGCTAGCCACTAATCCATGTGTTTGATATATTAGACGCTCTGCTTGGCTTTATTCTGCAGGGATGTGTTGTCCCTTCTTCTGCCAAGTCTCCCCCTTTTCATTTTACTGTCTCTTGCTGGTCCACTCTCTTGCTCCTTCTGCCCAGAGGATTAGGCCAAATTCCATGGGATTTACCTAATTGTGTTTAATTAGGTCTGGGTCAGGCCACAGTCAGAAAGCTGAGGCTTTTGGACTTGAAAAATAAGATAGTGTGAGGAAAAACCCTCATGGTCTTGACACAGACAGGTGGATTTTAGCAACACTAAAGATCCAGACTGCAATTAATCTAGACTGAGTGAGAAGAAGGAAGGAAAGAAATGTAGAGGGCATGAAGAGTGGGAGAGAGAAAAGTGATGACAGTGATCGTGTTTAGTTCTCCCAAAGAGAAATCGATTGAGAGTGCCTTGATTTTCCCCCAGACCTCTGCCTCTCAATGCTGTCCTCTATGACACCATGCCACGGAGAGCCGTAACTCACTGTGCCCTTGGTGGGAGCTTAAGCGGATTGTGGGTCAGGAAGACTTTCTTTTGGCATGATGCACTGTATCTCAACTAAAACAAAATATTTCCTGAAAAGAACTAACAGTAAGCAGCCTTTTGCTCTTGTTTGTGGGGGACATAATAATAATAATAATAATAATAATGAATTCAATTTATAACGCACTTTTCATTAATGAAAATCTCAAAGTGCTACAAGGTGCAACAGAAATTAAATGTCAATAAACAAGTAATAAAACAAGTAAAATCAATAACAGTATCAACTAAGATCAAAAGTAGAATCATGAGGAGGCAGAGTATGCTCGGTTGAAAAGAAAGGTCTTCAAGCCGCTCTTAAAGTCAACCACAGACTGTGGGACCCTCAGACAGTCAGGAAGAGAGTTCCACAGGCGGGGGGCAGCCACACTGAAAGCCCGGTCTCCCATGGTCCTTAATTTGGTTCTCGGAATGTGAAGGAGATTACTGTTCTGTGACCGCAGCGACCGGGTGGATGAGTGTGGAATAAGAATATCCTTCAGATAATCTGGTGAAGCTCCATGTAAGCATTGATGTGTAATGAGAGCAGTTTTGTACTGAATTCTGTAGGCGACAGGAAGCCAATGAAGGTTATGAAGAATGGGCGTAATATGTTCAAATTTACGAACTCGCAACAAGATCCTTGCTGCACTGTTTTGAATATACTGAAGTTTCTGAAGGTTTTTGCCAGGGATTCCAATAAACAGGGAGTTGCAGTAGTCGAGCCTGGAGGAGACAAAAGCATGGACGAGCTTCTCAGCATCGGAAAAAGTTAGGGATGGGCGAAGTCTAGAGATGTTTCGAAGATGGAAGAAGCAAGTTTTAAACAGAAGCTTAATGTGATTTTCAAATGTAAGATTGGAGTCCATTTTTATTCCAAGATTAGTAACAGAGGTGGAGAGGGGGATGTCTTGTCCAGAAAAGGAAAGTGTTGTTATAGTAGATGTCTGTACCTGGTGAGGGGTGCCAATCAGTATGGCCTCGGTCTTGGAGCAGTTTAATTGAAGAAAGTTCTGATTCATCCATGCCCTAATTGCCTCCAGGCAGGCAGAGAGGGCAGTGAGTGAAGATGGAGATGACAAGGTGGAAGATGAGGATGCTCCAGTCCTGATGTAAAGCTGTGTATCGTCGGCATAACAGTGAAAAGAAATGTTGAACTGATTAATAATTTGACCTAAAGGCAGCATGTAAAGGGAAAACAACAGGGGCCCCAGAACCGACCCCTGAGGGACACCACAGGAGACAGAGACTGTCTGGGACGTGGCGTTGCCAAGACTAACACATTCCAGCCTATTGGAGAGGAAAGATTTAAACCAGTCCAGGACGGTGTCACAGAGACCGACCTCCACATGAAGACGGTGGAGGAGGATACTATGGTCCACAGTGTCGAAGGCTGCAGTGAGGTCAAGGAGGACAAGGATGGAGGGAGAACCAGTGTCAGCAGCCAAGAGGACATCATTAGTAACCCTCAGCAGTGCAGTCTCAGTACTGTGAGCTGCCCTGAATCCAGACTGGAACTTCTCATACAGGGAGTGTTGTTGTAAGTGATCCTGCAGCTGAGCAGCAACAGCTTTTTCCAGCACTTTAGACAGAAAAGGGAGGTGTGAAATTGGGCGGTAATTAGAAAAAATGTCTGGATCCAAATTAGATTTTTTCAGAAGAGGCCTAATGATGGCAGTTTTTAGAGGCAGTGGAACATGACCAGATTGAAGAGACTGATTTATTATTTGAGTGATAAGTGGGCCTATTGCAGAGTGATTGGATTTTATGAGAGACGAGGGGAAAGGATCCAGGGCGCAGGATGAAGGCTTCATTTTCTTGATGATGGCCTCCACCTCACTCTGAACAACTTCGTCAAAGCTGTTAAGGGTCCCAGAATGCAGACGGGTAGATGGCACACTGAGAACAGGGAGGTTGTGGAGCTGAGATCTGATAGTGTCAATTTTGGTTTTAAAAGATGAAAGAAACAGCTCGCATTTTTGAGCAGAGTCCTCAAGAGTTTGCTTAATGGGATTAAGCAGACGAGTTATTGTGGAGAAGAGCTGTTTAGAGTTTCCAGGGCAGGTGTTGATGATGTTAGAATAATATTTGGAGCGTGCTTCTTTAAGAGAATAGGCGTACGCCTTCTGATGTTCTTTATATGCCTGCTTATGCACAGAGAGACCAGATGATTTTACACGTCTCTCAATAGCACGGCCAGTTGCCTTCATCTTGCGCAGCTCATCAGTGTACCAAGGGGCTGAACGCGAGAAAGACACCAGTCTTGTCTTCAAGGGGGCGTGTAGGTCCAGGAGCTCCCGAAGAGATTGGTTGTAGTAATCCACAGAGTCATCTGCAGAAGGAAGGGACAACCAATAACTTGGAAATGTTACAGAGGGGATGCAAAAGGAAAGTGTTTCTTTGATTTCCATTGACTGATAACCTCAAAGTCTACTGGGAACATTTAACCCTCCCTATATATAGATTAACCAGATATTATTTGCCCTGTCAGTCAGAATTCACCCACAAAGCAGTTATGCATGAATTACATCGGATACCGTACGTCTAAACTTGAATATACAGTATATTGTTCACAACAACACGCATAACCTATTGGATTTAAATCAAATGTCATCACTTTCACATTTGAAATTATACAAGCCTTAAGTCAGTAAACTCCCTAATCTTCCATTCATAAAATGTACACATTTATTTGGAGAAAATAGATGTTATTTCATATCTCGTTTTTTTTTTTTTTTTTTTTAGGAAACCAGTTACTGACTAGTTTATTTTTGGGTCCTTATATACTGGCAGTTCTTCTTATGACACTGTGTTAATAATAGTATAAGCATTTATTTGTATTTATTTGAAAGAGGTTAGGAAAAAAAAGTTTGTATTTTGAACACAAATATGTTATTGGGAGCTACCTAAATAAGCAGACATTCCCAAAAGTGTTGACATGTATACATGCAGAAAAAAATAAGCCATAGTGAAACCATCATAAAGAGAATACTGAGGTTAGTAAAGAAGGACTGATGAAATAAAATGTAATTAAATGTGTCTGCTTGCTGTTTCCTTGGTTTATTTAATCTTACTGTGATGAGCAATACACTTGCCAACAATTCTTCAGATTATTATTCTTCCTCCCGCAGAGCTGACTGAATAAAATACTTCTAAAATGTTTGGGAATCAGGCTATTAAAATCAAGTTTAGTGTCCGTCAGAAAAGTGTGCAAAGGTAAAATAAAGTTCCAAGTAAACAGAAGTTACAATGAAAACACATGAAAGGTCAGTGGCCTTGTTTGTATTAGCTCAGCCAAAATCAAGGAAACACAATTGTTTTGGTCTACTTTTAATCCATAGGTTTGCTCATGTCTATCAAGTTGTATTTATTGATAAAGCAAAATAAAATAATGGTAAATCAAAACCGATGCAATAAACTTATATTTGTTCATAGACTCCCAGAACTACTTAATACAGTATATCCTAATCATAATGACCACATCAGCCCAAAGCACTCCACTTGGCTCAGGAACGTTTACTTTACAATTATTCAAATCACATCTGAACAAGAGCAATGGTTGGAAATGTTAGAATTGAGTAATTACAGGGGCAGCTAACGGTGTCACCAAATGCCACAAGCTGAGTGATGAAGTAAGAGCATTGTATCCATGGTAACCTCTCCAAAGCAAAACGATATTGGTATATGTGCATCAGGTCAGAATGAAAGACAACAAAGATGATAACAAGAAATAAATAATCAGACAGAAAACTGTTATGTCTCATGTTGTTAATTTTACATATGCATGTTTAAACTGTCTGTTTTGCTATTTTAACAGGGGCGGTATTTATAAGTTGGTGTTTGCTATGTCACCAGCAAGGTTTCTGTCTTGGGTCATTTGTGCAATTGATTAAAAGATTGTTTCCAAACTGTGGGTTTTAAATTGGATATATGTGAGAGCAGTTACAATATTGGTTCAGTTATTAACTTGGTATGGTGGCATTGTTTGGGCATGATTTCAACAAAACAGATTAAAAAGACTTCTCTAGAAGCAGAGACCAAAGAAAGGACCTCTAATTGGGAGGTTTTAAAGGAGCAAGAAACATGTACATCATCTCAGATAGTCAGAGTCAGAGAGATTTATTTGTCCGTCGCATCACATGTGGTACGTGGTGGAACGAGATTATGTACACAGGGTCCCAGTTACATCCAACAATAAAATGTAAAAGAAAAACAGTAATAAGATCTAAGACATGAACTAAAAAAAACAGCAGCTACATATACACTAAGCACTAGTAGCATAGAAACATTATGCCGAACAGCAGCATGACTATGAGTCTGTGTGAGCAGATGAGCATGAATGAACACATCAACATGAAACAGATCAGCAACAACATGATGTGATTTTTTTACAGTGATTATCTTGGTTAGAGATTCATTAGTCTAACAGCCTCAGGGTAGAAGCTGTTCCTTAGTCTAGTAGTTCTGCACTTAATGCTCCTTAACCTCCTTCCTGAGGGGACCAGGGCAAAAAGTGTGTGTGCTGGGTGAGTGGGGTCCTTCATGATGCAGGTGGCCCTCATCCTGAATCTGGAGGTGTAAATGTCTGTGATGGTGGGGAGACTGACTCCAACAGACTTCTGTGCAGCCTTCACCACTCTCTGCAAAGCTTTTCTTTCTGCAGCTGTGCAGCCTCCATGCCACACGTTGATGCTGGAGCACAGGATGCTCTCCACTGCACACCTGTAGAAGGAGGTGAGAACTGAGCTTCTCAGACCAGCTCGTCTCAGCCGTCTGAGGAAGTAGAGTCTCTGACGACCTTTCTTGATCAGGCTGGTGGTGTTGTTGCTCCAGCTGTTATCATTCAGGTGGACTCCCAAGTACTGTACTTGTAGCTGGAGACCACTTCCACTGCATATCCTCCTATGTCCACGGGGTTTAGGTGTGTTTGTTCCTTCTGAAGTCCACAATCATCTCCTTTGTCTTCTTCACATTGATGTGAAGGCTATTCTCTTTGCACCAGCTGAGGTGAACAACTAAAGTGAATGTGTCACTATAAAATAGTGCACACAGTATGGGTGTGGTGCAATTCTGATTCACTTGAATTCACTTGAATAAAAACACCATTTTATTTTTATTTTTATTATTTTTTGCTGTACAGAAATACAAAAGCAACCATGTATTTGGGCTTTTTAAAAAGTTCAAATTAATTAATTTAAAATCATTTCAAAGTGATATTGTGTATATTGCAGACCCTTAAAAAATATATATTTAAAAAACAGTAACAACTGTAGTCTGGCAACCCTGTATCAGGGATATCAAATACACAAATGACTCATATTATGGCATAACTGCTTACCATACATTGCACATCTTGTCACTCTCTCGGGTTCAAAAACAAAAATAAAATAAAAATTGTGAACTTGAAATTGAATGTCCAACTTCATTATAACTTTATGTCAAATGACTTTGGAGCTCTTATTATGATAGGTATTTCTCTCTCCTTCTGTACAAAGGCTATCTTCAAATGGAATTTTTTTCCTATAGTAGATACATATTGAAATATGATTTAAAAATGTGTACAGTCAAACTATTACTCTAAGTTATTGAGTCAATTAAGAAAATCAAATCACCATATTATTTTAATTTTAATCAAATAAAGTTTCAGGCACAAACCAATGCTCAAAGACGTTCTGTCAAATATGAATCCAAATCTGCCAAATTATATTAAATTATATCAAGAAAACATGAAACACTACTTGTAGAATTATTATTCTTTTTTTTGTTGTTGTTGTTGAACTTGGGATTTAAAAAAGAAGATTTTACAAACCTTGGTGCCCAGATTTTTACAAGTTGAGAGAGTTGTCTTGTTCTTGGCTCATTTTCCATTTAGATGCAACAATTACTGTGTAGCTTCTCCTTTAATTAGCCTTGCTGTTGCCCAGGTAATAGTTACCATCACTACTTGGAAAAAAATCCATCCTCATGGACTTCTCTGACACCTGCATGTATACTGTCATAAAGAAGAGATGAAGTCAAGCCACTCTGAGGCTTCATCTCATGGAGACAGAGATGTAGAAATGAATAAAACTTTATTATTCATCAAATGGTCGGCTGGGCAAACTAGTGAACACAAAATATCCATTTGGATCAGCCTAACAACTCAAGACTCTGTCATCTCCATCATTAAGAATTGAGCTCTCTTTTATCAGCCCTGGTCACCTTTGAAATTTTGTATCCAAAATCCTTTTTTTTTTTTTTTGGCAACAACTAAAGTAAGACTATTTTCATGGGTATGTGATGTTTAATTACTTTTGTATCATTGCAGAAATTTTAGTTGTTAAACAATTTATATGATAGAAAACTTTGTTTAAATAAATTCCTTCCAACAAGACGGTGCAATTAAAAACAGATTAGATTTAAAAAGCAATTTTATTTCACTTCAAGTTTAAAATATATACAGTACTGTACTTTTTTTTTTTTACAGAATGTCAAAAATGTTGAGGACATTATCCTTGAATAAGAACAAGGTGTTTATTATCATCCATCTATCTATCCATTGCCTGCCTCTTTTCTTTGATGGTGTCAAGGTGGACGATATGTCCAAGACATAAACCCGTATTTTTTTCTCCAGTGACACTCCCATCTTCTCTGGATCTGAAGTAGTTTCTTGGCCAAAGAAGATAGAAAACCCCTTCACTGTGTTCTGGTTCTGTCCAGTGGAATATCACAAGGGAACCTCATGAATAAACTCCTTTCAGTAAAGTTGTGCTTCATGACATAGCTCTACTTTATTTCTAAGGCTGAGATCAGCCTCAATGACAGATCATTTCAACCATTTTTCATATAATTTAATTATTCCAGTCACAATTCTTACCTCATGACCTCATGAACATGAACCATGACCATGAACCATGACCATGAACCATGACCATGTACAGTATGGAACACAAAAAGATAAGAACAATACGTTGTGGTCAACTTGGTTTAGGTCAATAAGTTGAGAGCTCGTTTTAAGTCAATAAGTTGATAACTATTTCCACTTCATGATATAATGGAGCAACACCCTGATTACTGCATATGAGCCCACAATCTATCTATCAATCTCTCTCTCAATCATTTATAATGATTTTGAATTAAATTAGGTTTACCTGCATCTTTTCCTGTGTTCAAATTCATTTCATGGCATTTGTATAGTGCCAATTCACAAAAAATTAATATCAGAGCATGGTACAAAAACAGCAATTGGCAATATATATATATATATATATATATATATATATATATATATATATATATATATATATATATATATATATATATATATATATATTAGGGGTGTAACGGTACGCTAAAATCACATTTCGGTTCGGTTCAATTACAAGGAGGGCTCGGTTCGGTTTATTTTCGGTTTATTTTCGGTACAAAAAAAAAAGACAAAATAAAGACTTACAAAATGTTTATTTTGAAAATATGCCAAAAATATGTTTGTATTGTATTGTAGTAATAAATAAAAGTGACCCATTTGGATGATATTTTAAATAAACAGCACTCTACAATAAATAAATTATATTAAAAATAATAAAAATCTTAATAAATACAATAACAGTCAGAACCAGAACAATAAGCAGCAACAGACTGTTTACAATCTAACTAATCAAGTTTTTGTCCAGTAGCAGCAGTGTGGCTGTATTTGTCCTCATTACTCACAACCTCTTCTTGATGGGACAGGTCCTGGAAAAGTTCAGAGTTCAGTTCTGTCATCACACACTTCTTAGCTACAGCAGGTGATCACTGGTGGATTTCCCTGAAGTGGAAGAGAGATGCTACCTCTGTAACTGGAAATACTGGAAATAAAACACAGAGGTAAAAAAAACAAGTTAATAAGATTATGATTTTACATTATAATAAATAATAAATAATAATTATAATAAAAGAACAATACCTCTTGAACGGTTGAATATCTCACTCATCATCAGGGCAGGGCTTAAATCAGCTCCAGGACTTGTTGACAATCAGTTTTAGTTTTTTCATAAAGAGCTGAACTTTTTGACTTAAGTGTTGACGTGATGGATGTCTCATAGCAAGGATCAACTGCGCATAAAAAACATTCAAACTTAGATTCAGAGCTTTAAAAACTCATAGTTTGTGTTATTGATCTGGACCGATCTAAATTACCTGATGAAGTTGTTTAAATGCAGCTTTGTTGTTAGCGCACTTTGTAACAGCTGCTTTTTCTTCGTTCACGTTCGGATGAAGTCGTTTCAAACGAGTTCACGATAGACGTGTTGCTACAGCAGAGCCAGTCTTGTGAAACAACGTCCACACACACAGCTTTGTGTGCTCGTCTTTTAACAAGAAAACCATAACGTTAACAAACAGGAGACCGTAGCGAGAAGCTAATGGCTAATAATGCTGCGCGTGTTGCGCGATAATAGCTCCGTGCTGAAATGCGCCCAGGAATATTTGTTCTGTGGCGCATATATTAACGTTCAATGAGTGAAAAAATAACCGAAACGGTACGGAGGTGGACCGAACCGAACGTGCTGTACCGAAACGGTTCGGTACACCCACTACAACCGTTACATGCCTAATATATATATATATATATATAAAAAAATAATATATATAT